>JAGDQP010039590.1:0-17666 GCA_022664845.1 Lepisma saccharinum | reverse complement strand
AGCAGTTTGCACTGTTAAAGGAAAGGAGGGGGGCATTTATTCTTAAATAATATATTTTTTTCTTCCTTCCTTCCACTTACTTCCCGCCAGAAACCGTAAAGAGACACTACTTGTATATATATATATGAAACATTCGTGACTATGGCCTGTTGAAATTAGTCCGTTGCAGGGGGATGTTATCTTCTTGTCAGTACATTTTTAAAAGAATAGATGGCGTCGTGTTCTTCAGGTTTACCAAAGCGTGTAAAACAAATTATCAGTGTCCCTTTTTTCTTTGCATAGTAATATCAGAACTGTTCTGGTCGGCGTATTATTAAAAAGATATATACATAGTTAGGCAAGAACGTGACTCCAAACAATAGTGTATAAGAAGAAATCTCATCAAGAAAGACGTTGACAATATATTAAAGTCTTTATTATTTAATTTTCGGGTAATTGTAGCGTATTAAGATTTGGTCCTACTTTTTTTTTTGGGGGGAAGTTTAAAATATAAATTTAATAAGTGTGGTTTCGTTTCTACGTAGAAAAAATAAAATGCTTTGAACGTTATGATACCGCGTTTACATTAGGTAGTCTGTTTTCCTTCTTACGAGGTCATTCACTGAACTGGCTGGTTCAGTGGTAGAGTGTCTCGTAATCAAGAAATTTCGAGTTGTCATTTGTGGAGAACGTTTGTCTTTCTCTCTCACACACAGACACTCTTTTCATTAAACCTACGAGAATGATACCTTTAAGATATTTAACGATCTTCTTTTGTTTTGGTATTACGGTATTTCGGCCATCTTGACATAGGTTTGGAGGATTCTTGTCGGTTTAAGGAGGCTAATATCAGTTTTGTATTTTAATTTTAATTTTTTTTAAAGACCTTTACGTAATTTAGGGCTCAAGTTAACTAATGTCAGGATGTTACATATCCTAGTGTCGTTGCCTCTCCCTTATCTTGGACGAATGTTTACCGTGGAACAACATCCCTCTTACCTGTGACGAGACTAGACCCTGTTCAGATAAATTAAATGCATCTATATAAACAAGAGGATTTAAGTTAAAATGGCGATAATCTTCCGTATAATTTAGCGGATCCCTCAAGTTCAGATTATTGGATAGCAAATAAGTCGACTATATTAAACCAAAGATGGAAATTTCGTCTCATCAGCAGTCTTGTTCTCGCTGTAGAATATATCCCCCCCCCCATTCACCCTCACTATTGTGGCGAAAGTTGCCTGGTTCTCACTTAACCTCATTCTCACAAGAAAGGTTGGCTCTTATCTTCATTCACCCTCAATTTTGCGAGAAAGTTGATCCTCATGAGGATTTTTTGTTTCTTGCCATTTTAACAAAAACTTTATCCCCAACCTTGCGAGAAAATTTGACCCATAGGAGTCAAGTTTACCCTGGCGAAATCAGTTCTCACCCTCACTCCATGTACATTTGGACCCGACCTCACTCAACCTCAACCTCGCAATCAAACTCGACCTCACTCAACTTCAACCTCGCGACGGAACTTCAACCTCCTCATTTTCGCGACGGACCTTACGTCTTGAGGTCGGACCTGGCGAGATTTAACACCTATGCCTCACCGAACCTCACCTTTTCAGTACAGTTGTGGCCTTCGTGGGAATCATGGGAGAGAGACCCTGGGGGGGGGACAATTACTTTAAGGGTATGGTAACAAATTGCAAAGCTATCGTTTAGAATGAAACATTTAAAGTCATTGTGAAATGACTGGGAGGGCAATGCCCCCCCCCCTATAAATCCGCCCACCATGAGAATAGTTGGTTCTCACCCTGACGATAGAAGGTGTCAAGGGTGAAGGAAGATATCCTCACGAGAATGCACTTCATTAGATGCACACTCTTGATTCAAAAATACTTACGACTTCATTAATAGTTTCTTTTCTCAAACTAAAGTACGCAAAACTCAAGCTTGCTTCTTGACATGTACATGGCTTCTGACAGATCATAAAATTACATATATGTACATATTAAAAGTATGAGTGTTGTAGATTAGCACCCAGTATCTTTTTTTTTTTCCCTTCCCAGCATATGATGCAAGTAAGAAACTGCAGTGTGCTGTTAACTTAGAAAAAAAGGGGGAAAAAAAACTTCGCAACAATTAAGAGAGCTACGAGGAAAAAAAAAGGACGATGCTGAAATTCTCATAAATATGTGACTTTTACATGCGTTATGTGTAATATAAATGTCTTGACTAATATATGTAGTGATAAATGACTGTTGATAATGAAGGGACTTTTGTCTCTGCAAATAGTCTTTACAAGATTTTTTTTTTTTTGTTAAGTTGGCATCTGCTTATAATTTATTTTACACGTTCTTTTTTTTTTTTTTTTTTTTACCGTGGTTTACAACGCTTCCCTTGCACTTGTTTATATGTTGCATTCAGTTTGATGTGTATGTGTTAGATTATGAAATATGAAATAGCTTTAAGTTAACGAAGAGATCTTTAAAAAATAATAATTCTAGCAAAAGATGATGACAGATGTCAAAATATTTGATAATTGACCGAAAAAAAAGAGCGATGTAGTGAGGAACTGTCCTATGATTTATGTTTCAAATGTAGAAAAAAAAAAGTGACTGAATTAAATAGTCTCTCGAAAAAGAATAATAATTTTAAAAATATTTAGTTTTTTTTTTATCATGAACACAAGGATGTAAAAGTTTTTTTTTTTTTTTAGTCGTTACTTACGGAATCTCTTTGTCTCTCTCTGAAACATGTATGTTCGTTCGTGTGGGGTGGGGGTGTCATTCATTTTCTGGTTATTTTTCTCTTCATATGTTATGACGTGTCAGTAAGTATCACTAAATGTTACTTTATAGCGTGTTCGAGACTCCAAAAAGGTTTTTCTGCACTATTATATATTTTTCTCTCTCTCCTGTTTTATCCAACTTTATGAACCTACATTATATTGGTTAGAACGCGTATGTTTGAAAGATGGTTTCCCAGTTTTTTTTTTTTAATGTGAATGCCAATAGTAGCCAGTGTAGGCTAAATTATGAATATTTCGATACATTTTTTTTTCTTCTGGTTTCGCCGAGATTAGAGAAATACAAAAAAAAAAATCAAATTCTGTGGATACCTTGGTATACCTACATAGGGGGGGGGGGTATTATTCGTTGTACAAACATATATTTTTCTGATCACTACCATTCGTAACAGAGCTGAAACCGAGTCACTTTTGGTGACCCCGAACATAGGTGACCCGGTCGGACCAGGTACCACTCCAACATTTACTTGGTGCCATCGAGAAGAGGCCAGGGGAAACTTCAGTCAAGATGGACCTTTCTCTGGGGGGCAAATCCACATTCGTCCAAATACGAAACCAAATTCTTGATATAAACAAGCGTCCAGGCTTGTACCTAGAAGTTGGTTTCGTGTGGGTCAGCGCAATCGAAGGGGGTGGAGGCAAGATCTGCCTGAGTATGAAATTTTTCGTAAAATACAAACATTTAACCAAAAACATTTTTGTTTTTTTGCAGAGAAGTTTGAATTTCAGGGGAGTCCGGACCTCCCGTCCTTTTCGTACGTCCCGGCAAGTGTGCCCGGATGAAAAAAATAAACACAACAAGGGATATTAAAAAAAAAATAGAACAAAAGTTACCCTTGTGTTTATTCACTATTGAAAAACATGCATACTGTATGTGAACGTAAACATACAAAAATGTCTATACAGACAAATCCAGCCACCAATAAAACAAACCCGTGGAGAGGACCGTTATATACTGTACATAAATTTAAAAAAAACTAGCAAAAAATATACCAAATCATCTCCGCCGCAGCACAACGATATAATGAGTGTGTGTGTGTGGTGTGTGTGTGTCGGGGGGGGGGGGGAAAGAGGGGAGAGAGAGAAGCATAACTAATACTAGTAAATGAGTCAAAACACAAAATAATGACCATATTCCATCACTTAATGTTACTTTAGTGTGTCCCTGCTTTGCACTGATTGGATGATGATTAATTTCATACGAGCTGGGATATATATTCCCTTCCTCTCTTCATCCACCATATTTCCCCTACCTCGTCCCTCGCGTGCCTTTAACCATTCCATTCATTTATTGCGACTAGAGTGTTTTTGTATGTTTCTAGTCGCATAGAAACACCAATGAGGGGGAGGGGGTGCTCTAGTTACAGGAGAGGGAGAGGGACATGAATCCAAGACAGAAATTTCCGTCCCTTTAATAATAGCAAAGCATTATCTATGTCTAGTTTTTTTTTAAAGCAAGGTGACTAGGGATGTAAATCAAGCAGTCCGTGGTGTAACTCGTGCACAGTTGCTAAATTACCTAACTTTTCATCACTGCTCGTGTCTCCTCCTCCACCCCTTCTCTACTCGTGGTGCGGTGCCCTCTGGTGCAGACGCGAGATGAGATGGGACATGCGGTGGGTCCAGCGTGGAATAAAATACTGAGGTGTGTGTGTGTGTGTGTCCTCTATATAACTAATGTCACTGTTATCTGATACGTATTTGTCCTAGCAACTTGCATTATTCTTCTTTTTTGGGGAGGAAAGGGGGCAAAATATTTTTTTTGTGGACAAGGAAGGAAAGAAAATGGCACGTTTTGTTTGTTGATTTTTGTACACTTCCATTCATAAATACGACTTATAGATATTTTCCTAAATCCCAAAATTTGCAACAGCCTGTCAACACTGAACTGACATATGTTCCAAGCACAATATATGGACCGTTTGTTTTAAATTTATTTGTTCGACTACAATATTGTGTAAATTGTTCCACTTAGCGCAGCCACCGGAATTTTTCTGTAAATCAGAGTGTACCATATCTGTGATATAGCATGCAAGCTTATGACAAGCTCGATTCAAATTTGAAATTAACTGTACTAAGTTGATTTGAAATTGTAAGTTTGATTCAAGCTGAACGTAGACAGATATTTGGTTGCTAGTGTTATGGCAAGCCTGTTTCACGCTTGTTGTAAGAAGCTTCATATGGCAAGCTTGTCAGGCTCCAACTAGTATGACTCAAGTTTTATTTAAGCTTGCTATAATAATAATCTTGATTCAAGCTTTTACACTTAACATGTCAAGTTTTCATTAAGCTTGAATCAAACTTACTCTGCTATGTGAACTACTTTCAGGCAGCCATAGAGTCATTTTTGTCAGGTTTTGGTATGGGTGAGTAGGACTGTACGATTTTTCAATTTCGATATCACTGTGGAATCGAACAACCGATATATCGAAACATTGAAAATTTCGTAACGCTTACATAGATTACATAGAGATATCGTTCGCATCAACTGAGGTTCCATTGAGAAACCCAATACCATTCAATCGAAAAATCGCTGAAAATCGAAAATCAATTATATCCAATATTTATCATATTGAAATTTCGTTCGATATCGATATTTCAATGTTGCACAATTATTGAAAGAGAAATCGCGCAGTCCTATCAGTTGAGTCGCTGTAGTGCAGCATTAATTTATAATGTTAATTGATTATAGTTTTCTGAATTCATTCTTTTGCGTAACCATATGTATAGTAATTCTTTATGGTAATGATATAGCCTAGCTGTTTTTTTTTTTTAATATTTGTAAATTCTATGTATGGAGGCTATGTATATTTCAAATAATACATAATCTATATTATATCTTTTTTCCATGCTTGCCCCTTGGACAGAAGTCAAGCAGAGAAGATCTTGATTTCTATACGGTATGACCCATTTTTATTGGTTGTTCTTGTAGATTGCTGTTTTTTTTTCTCAGAAGGTACTTCATTATTATGGTTTTTTGGTCTTTGTGTTATTCCAAAATACTAGATCTCAGCTTCTATATATTGAAGGAATGTGTGTCTTTGGCTTCATTATCATTACTAAATAGGCAAGAAACATAAAGTCCCTTTTTGGATTGATTTCATGTTGTGTAAACGTGTTGAGTTTAACATTAGAACGCTTTGTTATATTTATTTTAACTTATTCAGTAGGGCACCTTCACCCCTACGTAAAGTGTTGTTGTAGTATCATGGAGTCTATAAATATTGTTGCATATGGTGCCGAAACCCGGGAGAAAGATTTTTTATATCGATTTGAGTCCTGCCAATTAAGTATAAAAGTCTGCAATTTTATGTTTTTTCTACATAGTTTAAGGCATTTTACAACCATGAAAAGATTAGAAATAATTTTCTCGTGTGGTTAAAGCATCTTTGCACAACATTAGGGTTACTGAATAATTCCGTACTTGTGAACAATATCTTGTTCTTAAACTAAGAACATTTAATTTAATAGTAGAAAATTGAAAACTATATTATCCTTAAACGAAGAACGTATTTGATGTAATAATATAAAAACTGTAATATAATTATTTCCCTTTGTTAGATCATGACGGTTTTACAGAGGCTATACTTGCGCACTTTTGATGGGGACGGAGCAAAATTATATCTTGCTTTTCTAACAGCTTGAGGGACAATAAGTCTGTAACAGTTTTCAAATGAGTATAAGCTGTCATTCACACTGAACCTCATGCAACTTTGTCAGAATTTTAACTTCCCTTCTCCGCAGAGCAGTGGCGGCTCTTGACCTAATTATCAGACGGTGTTACCAAAACATTTAGACGCAAATGCACTCAATCAGTTAACAGCTGACATGGATTTAGTTGAATTAACTATAAAGCCGCTTTTCGATCTTGCTCGTAACTGAGAATCTTGATGAATTACCCCAAATATTTCGGGTTTTTATTAGTCATTATCATTTTTGATTAAGTCAGTGAATAAGATATAAGTGAAGTGGCACATCACCAGCTTCAGTTGCAAAGCCGCTACTGCCATAGAGCATAACTACATTGAAAATACGTAATTGGACAAAGTTAAATGAATTGTTGAAGGGCTAAACGCTTCCCGTTCGGGCGCCACTTTTTATATTTAAAAATAGAATTGACTATGAACAATGGATACTGCGGCCACTTAACAGCTACAAGTTCTTGAATTTGACCCACTGTAAGGTCAATGACCTCGCCAAAGATAATGTATTCCTCCAATATACATTATATGTATTTTAGGTATTTTTTCTTGCTAATTAGTAGTTTTGTTTATCATTGTGTGTTGTGCTTTTCTTGTATCTTTCTTTTGTTAGTTTAGTTTTGTAACTGTTGCTTCGCTGTTTTAGAAATATATTCAGTCGATACGTTAAGATTTGTATATATTTGTAATGCAAGTACAGTGTGCTTGTCAAACATTACCAATGTGTTTCTATTGCATATGTTGTTGGTATAAGTTTCCAGAGATAACTCAACGCTATTTGTGGTAAATCAACAAAGCTCCGAATTCTTCCTAAAGATTTTGCAACAATACACTGAAAAACGTAATATTTATTTATGGAATGCGGTTAGTTAGACCTCGTTGTTTCCACAACGGATTTCGTTCATCATACATCATTTTCAACAACACATTTCGTTAATCAGACTTGGGTATCTTTCTCCAGAACGGTTTGCAGTTTTCAACAAGACATTTCGTACATCAGACTTCATTGTCTTCACTTTGCTAACAAAACATTTCGTTCATCAGACTTTGTTTTCGATTTCAATAAACATTTTTGTTCATCAAGCTGTTGTCCCTCCATTTTCAACAAAAGATCTTTGCAAAGTTGCTTTTATGAGAAATAACGAACAAAATTTATTTTTGGTTTCAACATTTTGTATGGAAGGGGTGGAACTGTAAAGAGAGAAAAAATGACTTGAAGGTTTTCCAATGTAGACTTGTTAGTTCAAGACTGAGGATAAATTATGTAATGATACAATCTACAAGGGATGGTTATGACGCAAATTTTAAACTTTCAGATAAGGGACTTCATTTCATAACTAAAAAATCTAACCTAACCTATAGCAGTGGTCTATTTGAACAATGAAAAAGGTGGAGAATAAGATACCTATATGGGCTCTTTTAAATGGGTAAAGTTCTAGACATGTGAGATCTATAGGTTTGAATTTTGCAGAAATGGCATAGAAATTTCGTGGTGCCATCCAGCGTAGTCGATTTACACTACCCTTAAAGTGTGTTGTTGATGTGTTGTGGTGTACGGAGGAGAGAGATATTGTGATGTTTTTGTTGAAAGGGGTCTTTTGAGAAATCGACGACCAAATGAGTGACTCTCTTGAGATGCATCTGGAATTGAGAAAAGAAAGCAATAGCTGGTTTGCAGAATGAAGGATGACGATTGGGCACTCATTCACTTGGCCAAAGAAAAGAACTAACAAAGGAAGAAAAGGGGAAAAGGTGGAACAAGAAAATAGGAAAGAAAAGGCGAACTGATGTAAAAGAAGGTTATGTAGATGGATGAAGCGTAGGGCATTTTGCAATCTTCTCGTCTACTGAGTTTGTAGTGGGTTCTTCGTCTAAAGCTAATGGTCCCAGCGGCCAGCACCGAGTAAACTTTCCAGAGAAACACTTTAATGGAATCCAGACCTCTGGGACCATTAAAATGAAATACTGTTCGGTCAGCCCCAGTGTTGGATCAATCTAGTTGGGCGGGACCATCTGGGAAAGTGGTCGGGGTGGGAGAAGGGAGCTTTGGAAGATGGAGGAGGTGGTCATGGATGTGCTCTCGTGAAGCCTCCCAATAGTGCAACTGGACTGGAAGTCCCGGGGGATGTGACCTCGCGAGATGGACAACATAGGAAGTAACCATAGCAACGTGTGTACTGGACCACGCGAGTTTCAGTTAAAAAAAAAAGGGAGAATCAGACGTGAAGAAGACTAGACTTCCTACTTCGATTTCATCCCGCCCTCTCGTACGCTTTGATATTCGTTTCTGTCACTTTGGATAATAACACCTTACAACTCTGTTGTTTCTTTGGTATTTGTGTATGTGTGTGTGTGTAGAAACTCTATTTTCAATGCATAAGAATCAAGGAAGATTGATACCTATTGAGAAATGGGAAAATTAGATTTGACAACAGTATAGCTCAAAGATCGTTCAGGTTGTCCGCAAAAGGACCATTTGATTAGCATGCAAGACAGTCAGTATCTGTTTTGGGAATTGTACGCTGAGAAGTTATACGTACAGATCGTATGGAACCTGTCTTTCGGATTATTTATAGTAAGGTATTCGTACATCAGTGTCCCCTGTGGGTGAGTGGTAACGCCTGCTGCCTTATAATCAAAAGCTCCTAGGTTCGATTACCAGTGGGGTCACAAGTGGTTCGTAGCCCACGTTACGCTACAGGTCCCGTCCTTATGACGACATGTCCTCCGATGGAAGGCACTGTCAAACCACCATCAGTTCACCTTTCTCAGGGACGTTTGGGTCAGCACCTCTCTTCAAACAGAACAGCCATCATTCCTACGTTTATCTTCGGTTGTATATCAGGAAACTTTGTCCGGCTATATATTATTACTATTATTGAATACTTATAGCTTGTTAAGTGTGTTTGGAAGTCTTTTGATGTAAAAGAAAACTGATGTATGTATGTATGTAAAAAAAAAATGGCTGGTCCCATGTTGTGACCCTGAACACGAGGTAGATTAATACATTTATTTTTTCAAAACCAAATCTCACATATGTTGAAGACACGTTAACGTATGGCTCTGATTAGATGATAAACGCACTTGCATATCTTTGCGTTGACAACACAATCACTCTCTTCAAGGACCAATGAATGCACTATAAAACATCCTAAAAACAGCAGAGGAAATTATTGACATGTAGTGAGTGTTATGTAGTCATTTGTCTGTAAGGAAAAAACGTAAAACTATCTTTTGACTTTACAGGAAACTTGGCACTTTATTGTGATTTTTTTTTTTTCCTGACACGTATAACTTATTCTGGACTTGTATGGTACTGTTGTGTTCCTGTGATTTACAATACAACGAAAGCAATATATTCCTAAGTCAGCCATAAGAAATATCAATATGGGGGAATAGATGAATATGACCTTTGATAATATAAAAAAAGCAACGCTTTTTTTTTGTATCGCAACTTCCCGAGCTAAAATTTCTTGTTCGTTGTAGTCCCCCTGCTGTGACGTTACTTTTCGTTTATACAATCAGATAGATAAAATGTTACACAGGCAATAAATATTTCACTCTTCAGGTGTTG
This sequence comes from Lepisma saccharinum, assembly GCA_022664845.1. NCBI lineage: Eukaryota > Metazoa > Arthropoda > Insecta > Zygentoma > Lepismatidae > Lepisma > Lepisma saccharinum. The sequence continues at coordinate 7,612 of JAGDQP010039590.1, read as the reverse complement.
GAAGATTGGCAAAAAAAAAAACGTGAAATATTGTGCAGTTATTATCAACAAACATTGTTTGGAAAGCGAAAAAAATAACGTGTGCGCGTCGCGGGGGATAAGATTTTTTCCTTCTAGTTTTTTGTGTGCGAATAGTGATCTGATGGGGCTTTATTAGTTTTATCCTTTTATGACACGGGCTTAAGGTTAGTGAAAAACAACCATCTGTAACGATAGATGGCAGCATTCTGTATGTCTCTATTGTATTTCTATCGTTACACAAAATTCCAACGCTGCTCCTACAAATTCAAGCCTAGAGAGTTCAATCTTTCAGAGAAGACAGTTTATAACCGTTTCAAGAGTTCTATCCGTGATTTTTAAATTTTTTATTTTTAATCATTGTTGAAAGCGCTTGATTGTTATGAATTGGATATTCACAACAAGTTAAGTGATTTCAACAATGAACAAAAAACAAAAACCTGTACAGATTGAACTCTTGATACGGTTATGAACTTCCTTTCCTGAAAGTTTGAACTCTCTATGCTTGAATTTGTAGGAGCAGCGTTGGAATTTTGTGTAACGATAAAAATACATTAGAGACATACAGATTTAGTTCTGCCATCTATTGTTAGAAATCGTTGTTTTGCACTAACTTTAATGCATTTATCACGAGATAAAAGAAAGTCGGTTTGCCGTTTTTTCTTACCCTTACCTGCTTTTCGTATCTCCACTTACACTCTCCCAATTTTGACTTTACATTCCATCCCTGCCTCCCCGAGGAGAAATACTTAGGCACGTCCCTATTTTTATGTAATGTTGGAGAGAGAGAATGTACAGATCCTCAGGAAGGTCACCGTCCTGAGTTTTTTTTTTTCATGTATCATTTCTACAATCACGAAATACAATTTTCGTATGTCTTTTGTTTCTTTAGGTTAAAGGGGGAGAGATTCTGTTAAAGTATAATACACGTTATTGTGCAAAATGTATGTTACTCTCATGACGATATTCTTCTTTTTTACGCTTCTCTCCCCCCGCATACCCTACCCCGTCTCTCAATCACATGCTCGCGGTTTCTTGAGTTGAACTTGCATCTCCTGACTTGCCAACCAACCACTTTTATTTCAACCCGCCTCTCTCACCAAGCCATCATCACAACAAGTATATACTCAAAGGTTTGCATGAGGTGCGATGAAATGACATGTTATTATTTTTTACCTGTAAGAATTTTTTTTTAGTGTTCTGTGTGTGTGTGTGTGTGTGTGTGTGTGTCGCGTGCAACATCATCTTTGCTTGGGTGTCACGATTGTGTGTCTAAGGCGTTAAGAAGTTGCACGCAATTGGCTAGCCTCTTGCAGTATAAATATATTTTTCTTTTGATTGCTTTCGGGTTGGTTGGTTGGATGCTTGCTTCGATGAGGATAGAGCGTAAACCAATAGATGGAATCTTGTTTTTTTTATTTTCAATATTTTCGTGTTCTGCAATTTCTTTTTGTACATCGTTTTAATAAAAAGAAAAGTAAGAACATTCAAGAAAGAAGTTTTTAAAGAACTAAACGAAATATTTTCATGCACATTAACTGTTAAGGAAAGTTAGTTTTGAAAAACAATTATGCACTGCAATTTAAGCTGAGAACTGAAACTTCGGGGGAGGGGCACTGCAGAGTGGAATGTAATTACCTGCAATGACGTAAGGTTATTCTCCATTTTAAAGTTATAGATACGTAATGCTTGCTTAAGTATCCTGGAACTTAGAGCAAGTACGCTCATGAGTTATAAAACATGAATTAAATGATGATGGGTGTTGAGCCGGAAGGCAGGGAGGTGGTCCTTATGCAAGGTGAACAGATGGTGGCTTGCCATTGTCTTCCATCGGATGAAGATGGCGTCCTTACAACAGGACCTATAGGTAAACATGAGCTGCGAACCACTTGTTCCCATCATCCACCGGAAATCGAACCCAGGATCGTTTGATTACTAGCCAGCGAGCGTTACCACTTACCCTCAGCGGACACTGAATAGGGCGTATAAAATACTTTGACAATTAATGCAAGGTACAGCACTAGGAAAAGTTGAAATTCCGTTTCTTTTTTTTTAGGTGTGTGTGTGATAAATAATACTTTAAGATCCCTCACTTTCTACTGTGTTTTTCCTTATTTTAAGTACTGGACGAATGACTATCATCTATTTTGGAAAGCGGCCCTAATGATACTTATGATTTGAACGTCCTTCAAGTGAATTACGTCACAAATTTAAGAGTATAGTTTATAAGATTGGGTTAGAACGTCCGCCATTTACACACACTCGTATTTCTTCACTAAGCTAAACAATTTCAAAATCTCAAATAATTAATTTGATACATTTCATAAATATTATCAGGGCAGCCAAGAATTTTAGTTTCGTGGGGTGTAAAGTCAAAATTGGGAGGGAGAAAGTTTAGTTTAGCATGGTTTATATGGACATTTGACCGGGAGTGGTTTTAAGCTTGGGTAGGGGGGGGGGTGACCGCCACAAGGGGGAAGTCTGGCGAAATCACTGGGAGCCGCTTTCCCAAATTTCTTAGGAAAGCCACATGAAGTAGATTCTCTGAGACCTCTTAAACACATTGTTGAGGTCCACAAAAGGTGCGTTTGTTAAAATTTTACATGCATTTTCTTTTTTGATTGAAACGTTTGAATTTTGATAACCCTTCATTCAACCACCAGGAAAATAGTAAATGGCTTTTTGTGTGCTATTCTAGCCTTTTCCACGTCGTATCTTCACTTGTAATGACTCCTACATATTTCAAGCTGGAAAACCGTGACGTAATTTCCGTTGTGTTACTAGAACAACGAAAAGTAACATGTCCAAACAAACGTGTCGGTGACGTATAGTGGTACATGGAGTTGTACACTGCGTTGTTTCCATAGCAACGAACAGGATATTGCATCATACTTTAAAAACTAGTCGATTCTTCCGTTTTTTGTAAAGTTACCTTCATTTGATGTTCCACGCATGTTTTTCGTATCTGACAAAAGTTTTCCAGGTGTCCCCACCGATCCTTGCACTCCACGCATCTTTATTTTAATACTACGGTTTGCATTTCGCATGGTATTTGACCGTAATAAAGAGCTTTTTCCCCAGATCAATAGATACCGTAGACACGTAACTTTCTTTTTTAATCTAAGAGATGGCTCTGTTTTCGTCTCTATTTAATGGAATTATATTTTTATACGTGGGGAAGAAACTAGGAATGTTATAGCTATACTTTACTGCTTTCTTGCGCCACCAACAAATATTGAACTGATAAAATAATGATCTGAAGTCTTGTATCGACACTGCAAATATAATTATAAATTCTCTTTAGTGTTATTATTGTTTAAAAAGTTGAATAAGAAAGATATCATATTCTTATTGTGATCTTTATTCATTATATTGTTTCACTAGAGCAAATATTCTGCAGCAATATGTCAATGAATATTCATTTATAACGTGACAACCATTTGTGAGAAAAAGAACACGTGTTCTCTCCTGATATAAAGACGGATGTTACAAAGAATACATTTTTTTCTTTTCTTTTTTTCTATTTCTTTGTGGAAAGACGGAAAGATCCTGTTTGATTACAAGGGACATGTTTCGAGTGTGTTCTTTAAAGCTTCTTGACTCCATAGGTTTATGATAGTTTACATAGAATTATTATAAGTGATTCCGTAGATGTCAGTTATATAGATAGGTCAGTTCAGTGGCGAAACCAGGATTTTCGTGAGGAGGGGGCGCAGCTGGTATAGACCAGGGATATTTTCATTATTTTCCCGCTAAGTGGTTTTTTTTTTAACTATAAATTTATCATATGTCCTCTTAGCATATTACTACGTTTTGCCATGAAATATGACACCATTATTCCCAATAATGGATGTTTCTAGATAAATTATATTTGTCCCGAAACAAATCTAAACTCTTTTTTCTGAGAGATAAATTGTTGAAACAATGCTATAACTTGAGAAGGGGACACGCACCCCCACGCCACTTTCTGGATCCACCACTGGGCCAATTAATAGTTTGGCAAATCTCCTTCTCCTTTTCTTAAGGTTAGTGTAAAGCAACGATCTCTAAAACTAGATGGTAGCACTATGTTTTTGTTTTGTTTTTCGTTGCACAGCATTTGTACGAATTAAAACTTGCGGAGTTCAAACCTTCAGAAACGAAAATTTATAACCATTTCCGATTTATTAGTCTCATTTTTGTTCATTGTTGAAAGAGCTTCATTATTGTAGTTTAGATAATCACAGTAATGGTAAAGCGATTTGTACTTCTTGTGGCCTTTTTTTTTCGGAATGGCCTACATAATCTCCTGGTGACTGGTCAGCCCAGTTACCGGATATAATCACCGCGCCGGTTGGATTTTTCTGTATGGGAAGGTACTGAAGGGGAAGGCGTATCCTCATACATTTAAGGCTGCGATAGCAACCAATATAAAACAGAATTACGTCACGTACCCAAGAGAGCGGGGAGGGAGCCTTCACTAACCTGCATGAGCGTGGGCAGACAAGTTTGGACGTCCTTGGAGTCTTCGAGTACCTGCTGTAGGAGTGCTATTAAACTTTTCGAATACCCTATACTTTATTTAACCAGCCAACGTCCTTTCAATTTAAGTCAAGACGGAACAACACAATACACTTTTACATAGATATTACCTACGCTTTACTTGGTGTTACTTCCGCTATGACACCGCACAACTACTTAATAAAAACTACTTCCGCGGAGATTGTATTATTCTTCAGGTGATGGCACCATAATTTTTACCATCCTTCTTTTATTATGATATAAGCATTTATCCTACGTATATTCTTCAGGGTTAGTTCCTCAACCCCTTATTCTTTCCGGTTTTCGTCTTCTTTTTTGCGTAAAAATGAGGGTTTTAAGAGATGAGAAAAAAGTCTTCATAACCCATCCTTACAGCAACGTCGTTTTTAGGTGAGTGAGAGAAGAGACCCCTTTCCACCGATAAAATATTCACGGAGTAATACAATAGCTGGCCCCTACGCTTATCTCCTAATGTTGCCAGGGCGATATGAAATTTTATGAATAGGTAATGCTATTGATTTTAATATTCACCAGTCGCCTTCCCCCTTCTCCCGCCAAAGAGCCTTGTACACAGAAGATGAGGAAGCTTGATTTCCGTGAGCTTCCTATAGGAGGAGGATAGGCTTTTTCAAGCTTTACGTTTATGCGTGTTGTCTTCGCGAAAGGAAGTTGGGGAAAATTTGAAAGTCGCTTTTGCTTGTTTGTGCCGGGCGATTTTTTTTCGAAGAGACTACCGAAAAAGTGACAGGGTTGACAGTGTAAGCAAATTTATCATTTTGTTTTCAAGTTGTTTCGGTGGGAGTGGGGTTACAGGATGACTATAACATGTTGCTGATGTTAGAATCAGAACAGGTCATAACTTGGGTTGCAGATGAATGGAGAGATTAGGAATAACCCTGGCATTAATTCAGATTAATGTTGCAGGGTTCCCGGAAGAGAGAAACAGGTTCAAGTCGTGCTGCCGGTAATCCTGACTAAAGATTTTCATCAGTTTCAACAGGCGAATAGTGGTATTGTACCGGAACAAAGATCCTGATCGCTACTTCTCCTATCTTGCATTCGGAAGACTATTTGTAGAGGGTTGTCATTCTTTAGACATGTGACTGACATAAGTCGCTGCTGCCTGACTAGTCCATAGAAAACAAAATCACTCCCAATTCCAATTGTGGATCATATTATTTTCTTATTGATCATTTGCTATTATGTTGGTTGGTGGGTTGTCCTTAATTTAAGATACCTCGCCATCCTTCGTCTGATGTAATTTATTAAAGAGCCGGGCAGTCTAGATGGCTAGTATCTGTCTCTGGTTTGGAGCTTGCTACGTTGGTTCACCTTGAATGTGGACTATCGGGTCATGATCTCAGAACACAAACCATGATCATCATTCATATAAATTCTAACACAATATAAGACAAGAATGAACCTGGGTGGCTCAGTGGTAGAGCGCTCACGTCAGGTGCGAGGTTCAATCCCGGCTCGTGCCATGTAGATTTTGTGGTAGACAAACACGTTTTACGGGGTTTTGTCGTTTCCACCCGTTTTGTTCATTCCACCAGTTCTCTTATCATCCATAACGACCGGAGCCAAAGCTGCCTAATTGCCTTAAATTGAAATTCAAATAAGGTAAGAATGGGATTGAAACGAGTCAGACTTGATGCAGGATTTGCTAGTTGCATGGGATAGTGTATTAACTCGATTTTAGTTACTCAAGCTGTTTCGTGATGTTAGTCAAGAAAAATGTTAGAATCATGTAAGGTAAAACTCGTAGTGTTATAATAGGGGGACTAAAAGAGCTGCAGCCAAGGGACCCCGCTAAAGTTAAATTAGTAACCTATGTAGACAGTAACGACCACCGAAGATATGTAACAGGGGTCCAGCAGAGTCAATCAGAGATTCCCTCAGGATTTTCAGTTTGGGGGGTAAAGTCAACATTGGGAGGGTGTAAGTGTTGTTTTGCACGGTTTCTATCGATTTTTGACCATAAAAAACTTAAATTGGGACGCACTCGAGAATTTGGGGGTGATATACTCCACAAGGGGTGTCTGGCAGAATCACTGGAGTAAGTAGCCCAGGCTCCGAAATAGCTTAATCCTGTACTGATCGAGAAACACATACACAAGCATAACACAATCTATTGTTTTTTTTAAAAAAAAAACAACAACAACATAATACGTAATACAATATGGATCGATCAAAATTTCGAAGAGTGATATGCAATAGTACCAATCCACTTGTATACTGGCAACACTGAAAGGAGTTGGGGGAGATGGAGGATTGAGGTAGAGGCTTTCAGACTGAGGTTATTGAGGAAAAGCAATGACTTGGATGGAAAGAGAGAGAGAGAGAGAGAGAGAGAGAGAATAGCCATGTGGAGAAAGAGAGAAAAAAGCCTAACAGCAATAGCAGTAGTATTAGTATTGGAAGGAAGGAAGAGGGGGCGCTAGTGATCTTGGTTATTCCGAACTTTCAATCTTTCCCTTCTAGCTTTTTGGATGTAGAGATTCCGTCGCTTGCAAAAGGAGATTGGGAAGTGCATGGAGAAAAAAGACTATGCTCGGAGGGAAGGAGGGGGAAAATGGGGAGTACCTGTTCGCCAACTGGGACCCATTCATCACATGGAACAGAGAGAGAAGAGGAATACGAAGTCCTGAAGGAAGAAACTGGAGAGAGATTCTGGTGCTAAAGCGAAACCGTACAATCCTCTCTCCCACGATAAATCACTGGGACAAATTTAATTATCCCGCTGTCTACGATAAGAGCGGAGACCCATTCCTTCCATTTAGGATGTGTATAGCTGTGTGAGCGCTAGGAAAAAAAAAAGTGGGGGGGGGCAGAGGAGGAGGTGTGAAGAAAGCGATGGGAAGAAAACGGAAGAAGCTAAAAGAGAATATAAAAAAGGAAGAAGAATAGGATTAACACACACAGTGACAGAGGAGACACATACATATAGTGTCACGTGTGAAAAGTTAAAAAAAAAAAAAGATCCTTCTTCAGTAATCGAAGTGGTTTTCCACACATTAAACTTTTTAAAAAAAGAGGAGAAAGGAATCGTTTTGAGTGCGCGCTTCCTTCT
>JAGDQP010039589.1:0-17667 GCA_022664845.1 Lepisma saccharinum | reverse complement strand
ATGTTTTCTTGGTGGGACAGGGATGATTTTCAAGCTTAAATTCAGTTGTGGATAAATTATTGAAAAATCTGTAGATAATACAAAAAATCTGATTTTCCGTATTCCATTGAAAAATCTGTAGATCTACAGATAAATCTGTAGGCCTGACAACGCTGCAACAGCATGGCGACGGTCGACAGCATGCTTCACGCTCTGTTCGGCAAACTTCGTATCATCTTCGTATCTGTTCGTATCACGCAGGGAGCCAACATTCAGATCTTCCCTCTCTCCTCCACTGCGTGTTAACGGCCATCAGTTCTTGAATTCACATGGCTTAGCATTATTTCGATTGTGAATTCCCGATTTCTTTTGAATCCAATATTTCCCGGAATGGAGCTCCGGCCCAACAAAAGCACTGCCCCTCCCTCTAAAAATCGGTCGATACTTCCGATTACTCTAGTAGTAACAGAGTTACAAACAATTGTTTTTTAAAAAAATAAATTATTATCAGTCGTCTTTAACTGCTATAATCGGGGAGAAGTAATGGGAAAGGTGCTCAGTAGAGTAGGTAAACCTTTTCAAGGTATTGTGCTGACATTCGCCCAGAGAAACTGAGTCAAATGCTGGAAAATGTCAATCAGAATAAGCGAGATAAACGAAATCCAAATTTGCACTACCTTCACAGTGGAAATCCGTAAGCGTAACTACTGGACCACTGGTGCTGTACAACAATGTTTAAATTTTCCGGTATCGTCTAATAATAATAGACTTTCAGCCATGGGCGGATTGAGGAGAGAGACCCGGGGGGGGCACGAGAGAGACCTTGGGGGGCAATCACTTTAAAAGCTATCGTTTAGAATAAAACATTTAAAGCCATTCTGAAATGACTAGGGGGCAATGCCCCCCATAAATCCGCCAATGCTCTCAGCAAATGACAGAGACCGATTTTGATGAAAATTCGTAAGTAGGTACAGTGCCTAGGTAAATATTTACAATAACGAACGACAAGGTGACCCAAGGAAGAGGTAGTAATATTAAGCAAGTAAATTGATTGAAAAATAGCTATTAATGGATACTGGACAGGAGAAGATACATGCTAGAGGGCATGTCGACAATGATCGCCATCTTGAAAGCGGCCATATTGACTCTGCTTCAGAATTTTTAAATAGTAAGTGAGCCATGTTAGATATCAATCTGTGCTGGAATGTTCCAAGAAACAAAATGACGAAGTTAGTTTTCGCATAAGTCCCTTCCTGTACGACAAAATGACAAAAAAATTCCTGAAGAATGTATGAATGACCCACTCATTATTTTAAAAAAAAATCAAATTGATTCAATATGGTCGCTTTGAAGATGGCGCCCGATGATGTCATACCCTCTAGCATGTATCTCCTTTCTTTTTTTTTTTTTTTAGGAAAGGCGTTTTTCTTACACTGTATTCGATTTACTTTACACGTTCCATCTTTCTCGGGTTCCCCTATAGTTATTTGTTGACGACAGCACCTATAATTTTGGCTGTGAAGTTTTACCTAGACACTGTACCTACATTCAAATTTTCATCAAAATCGGGCTTTTGTAACATTTTATTATTACAGAAAGACAGCCCTAAAGTGCTCGCTAAATTCTAAAACTATTTTTCTCTTTCAAAATGCAGTGTTCAGTGATTCTGTTCAAACTCTGTTTTTTTTTTAATTCAAACACCGACGTTTGGCGTTTTCATTTGAACTTCGGTGTTTGATGCTTTTATTCAAATTCGGGATTTGATCTTCCAGTTTAACTCCAAGATTTTAGGCTTATCTCTTAAAAACGAAAGACTTAAACTGCCAAATGAACAAAAGCTGAAGTTTCAAAGAAAACTAAGAAAAAAAAATCAGAGAACAAAACGTAAAGTTTGATAAAGAAAAAATAAACTTTAATTTTCAACAAAAATCGATGTTTGATTGAGAAACAAAACACGCATTTCGAAATTCAATTACAAACAAGTTTGTGTGTTTAGTTTTTCAAAAAGTTGGAAAAAGAATAAAAAAACTGATTTTGTGTCCAGCATTATCATAGGCTTGAATTTAGCAACGAATTAACCAGCTAGAATTCCGTGAATACTCTTCCAACACCATGCTATTGTTGACTAAATCGGTCAGAGGTTGTGGTTTTGTCGGAACCAATGTTGTACTATTCCCGTGGGACATATAAAAGCAACAATCTAACGCGTAATACCTTGAACAAAAGCCAACACATTGAATGCTCAGGGAATACCAGAAATTATTCCCTTTGGTAACTCAACATTCAAATGCTAGTTTGATTGGCACTGAACTCTCTATCCACCACTGAAAATCAATCAGATTGGTTTAACGGAGCTAAAAGAAGGTTTAATAAAATTACTTTCTACTGTAAAAAAAAAATAATGAAAATCTGCTGTGGAGGAATGTCACCCCGTTTTATGGACATATGACCTGGACTAATGGATAGTGAAACGATTACGCAAAAAGTGAGTTTCACAAAAGTGGAATTCTTACACAAAAAGTAGAATGGTTTCACAAAAAGTTGAATGGTTAAGCAAAAAGTGGAATGGTTTCACAAAAAGTGGATTGGCTACACAAAAAGTGGAATGGTTTCACAAAAAGTGGATTGGTCGCACAAAAAGGGGATTGGCTACACAAAAAGGGGATTGGTTACACAAAAAGTGGAATTGTTACACAAAAAGTTTAATGGTTACACAAAATGTGTAATGATTTTACAAAAGTGGAATGGTTAAGCAAAAAGTGGATTGGTTACACAAAAAGGGGATTGGTTACACAAAAAGTTGAATGGTTACACAGAAAGTGTAATGATTTCACAATAAGTAGAATGGTTTCACAAAAAGTTGAATGGTTAAACAAAAAGTTGAATGGTATCACAAAAAGTGGAATGGTTTCACAAAAAGTGGAGCATGTCATTATTCCAAATTATACCCATGCATTACACAAAAAGAGGAGCTCGCCAGTGTTCTAGAAGCTGTTTTTTCCTCTTCATAGAAGATGTTTTGTGAGGTGTCTATCCATTCTCAAACAGCTGTGATGATGAAATTGTTGCAGTAGTGGATCCAGAGAGGAGGCGCGGGATAAATATATTATTATTAATATAACATTATTTAAAAAAATTACTTCATAAAAAGCTTGTATTTATTTGGTTTTAATACATTATTTTCTTTCGGTGAGAATTATCTTTAGCAAAATGATGGGAAATGTGATTTTATGCATAAAAATTCATTTATCGGAAAGTACCGAAAATGTCCCTGGTCCATTCCATTCCTCAGTTGACCGCTTTCTCCTGACGACAATCGTGAATCATCTACTGATTTGCTGTCCAAAATTTCATCCCGATAGGTCATGTTTCAACTTTGCACACAGGGAACAGACACTGGCGTTAAATCTGCACTTGTTGTTCTCAGTTGATGTGCGAGCAATGTAAGGAACTGACATTGTGATAGCCCAAGCTATCTTCTCTTGATGCTATAAGTGGTACCAACACTGCAGTTCACTTGTTGAGCAAATTCCTGCTCTATGCACTGAAGAACAAAATGGTTGTGTTAATTCAACACTTTTCGGTTCCCTATGACAGCTACTGCTTCTTTTGTTTTTAATCAATACCTTTTGTTGCTTGATATCGGTGATTCAAACTGTGATAATATGACATCCTCCATTGTGTTGAAAACACCGAAATCAACACCGTGTGTTGTGTTGATTTAGTGTAAAAAAAAGAGGTGATATTCATTCTGGGTTACCGAAAAGTGTTGATTTAACACAACCATTTTGTTCTCTGGATAATGTGTCTGTTATCAATGATAATTCCACTCTCCGCTTTGATGATATCTGATGCCATAGAATTTCGTGGACGTCTGAATTTGCGGTTCATTTCAACGCACGATCTCCCACCCTAAAAGATTTTATAAACCTGGATTCGTCACAGATACTGTTTTCCATAATATTGTCTAGAAAGCCTAGTCAAAACGTATGAACTAAGGATCCCTTGCTCCACTGAAATCTTTAAGATAAATCCTTTGTTACACGGACTTCCTGATCATTCATTGCTCCCATGGACGCCACACGACATTGACAAGTCAAGCTCCCATTGCATTGTAGGTAATTCTTAGAGACTGTAGAATGTCGTGAATTAAATTTCGTGAGTGACCTCGAGAGTAAAATGTTAAAAAAAATCGTGAGTACAAGGTAAAATTTCGAGAGTACAAGGGCAAATTTGTTGAATAGCTGAAAATAATTAATTGTATTAAATGACCATTTAAAACGTGAGAGGCAAACCTTGCACTAATGCATGCTGGTAAAACTGTAAATAAAGTGCATTTCTTTCACATACTTAGCTTACATATTTGCGAAAACAAGTATCAACATGTTAATAAACACATGTACAACTATGAAGGAATTTCTTTCGTTATCATTCAGCTGAATTTTTATAAGCATATGATGAACACAGTTCCAGATTTGTCATGGTCAGATTTGTTCTGTTGTTGATCAACACACAAGAAAATTTGGAAATAATCTCTCACAGGCTGCATTTGAAACTTTGCTTTGCTCTTTCCGATAGCGAGATTTATGGTGGCGTGAGTGTTCGACCTGCTTTCACAAAGATTTTCACCGCGAACACCGTCAAACGCACACCTTGTGATAATGTAGTTCGTATCTTTCCGCTAGATGGTAAACCATATTCCCAAAATTTATGCCGTCAATGGAGGATAAAGTGTACGACAATTCGATGATAACATTTTGAAGACGAATTATATTGTGTTCCGTTTAGGCATTATGTTCCTGAATGAATTATTAAAAATGACATAATTTCATGAGTAGTGTTCACAAGGAGACCGTCAACATTGTCATGCCGAAACCTGCCCTCAATTTTTTTTGTACGTGCCGATTACACCAAAATAACACTCCACACAAAATTTGAGGTGCCAATTCAAAGTGTAACTGGGCCAAAAAGAAAAATTGTCAAAACCCAGAAAATTTTGCTGCCATAATATGAATCAAGTTTGCTACACTGGGACAGAGAAACTGTGGAGTGAATCAGGTTTGCTACTTGGTGGAGAGAAACGACCGCGCTTACTACGTGGAGCATGAAGACGAGTCGAGAGGAAAATGTCTGGGGGCGATAAATGTACTCCGCAGTGGTCCTAATTTTATATTCTCTACTTTTGCGCCAAATTCTTGAAATTCACTTTTTTTTACTCCCCTTTTCTAAAATCACATTAGAAATTCATAAATAATGTCATATCTCGACAGCCAATGACGTCGGCTTAGCAAATGAAAATCAAAGTTGTACTCACTAATCTATAATTATGATTGAAGACTGCAGTTTAGAGGGGATTTCCATGATTGCCGTATTAAATGGTATTAATTCCTTGACAATGAAATTCTTACGTTACCTGTCTATTCGGAAACTCTTCAACTTGAGTGGGAACTTCGATTGTGGTTTACTAAGCTGGCAAGGCTTGCGTCATTATCTGTCGAAATATGACATCACTTATGATGAGGCTGCTTTAACTTTGAGCGCTTGTAGCTAAAAAATACATGATTTGAAATTTCTTCAAAGGAAATTCTTTCTTGTTTTGATGAGAATAATCACCTTACAAAGTTTCCCCCTTATTTCAGGGTTGGATTAATTGAATTCTTATTAACGTCCTAAACGAGCTGGTGAGCTTCTAAGGACGAAACCTACAGTTTTTGGTAAAGTAGACTCCGAACCACTCCGCTCAATACAACCCGTGCGGCGTGAATTGAAACCGTCACCACTCGCAATAAAAGCCAGCGTGCTAAGCTCCTACGTAGACTGCTCTTGTACACAAAAGGATACCTAAAACATTTATTTCGAGAGTAGTATGGGGTGGTCCAAATACTTTTTTGGAATGAATTTACGTAGTCGTCACTCTTTCGCTGCCTGTTACCCTACGTGTATATCGAGTGGTAGTTAGTTCTATAGTATTCTATCTAAGGCACCCAAATTATCATAAAAGGGCAAGATATTTCGAAATGGTCCGTGATCTACGTGTGATACAGTCTGTTTTTCATCTTTGTTGAACTTGTCCAAATACTTATTTTACCCGCTATATATAGTTCCCTGTCTATATGTTGTATTAGAAACCCAAAATTACGGTATCAACGGTAAACAATAATTGCATCCAAACAGCAGTTTGAAGGATATGTTTCCTAGCGCAAGTCCACTCCTACTTTTGTGTGAGTTCTTCTTGTCGCTTATTTTTCTTGTATATTTTTTCTTTTTCTTAAGTTATGATTGAATATGACAAAATCACGATGAATAATCCTTAAAATGACAGAAAATGACGTTTTCATTTTTTTATTCTTTCTTTTCTTGTTTTTACAAAATGGTCTTCATCGATTTTATGCACTAAACTCCAGAAACAACACAAGCAATGAACGAAGTAACTCTTTTAGCCAGTGGAGGGTATTATACGTGATGTTATTTATATAAATAGAACTGTATCACATGAGTTTCAAGAAGGAATTTATCAATGAAATAGATTTGACAAAGAGAGATAAGCTTAGTAGAAGGGGAAAACGAATGACCGTGTACTCTAGAAATACGGGAACCGACTTCACCTTATCATTTGCCCCCTATTAGCGGAGCCCACTCCAACCCTCGGGATCGGCGCCCTTGAAAGCAGTTTTATAAACTGCGAATATAAATATTGTGTGTTTTATTGATCCATGTGTAATAATAGTGAATGATCAAATATTACAATTATAAATAATAAAGATCCGTGATATAAACGATGAGCAATAGTGTTTTTTCACGGTGTGTGAATAGTCTAATGCACGTTAGTTTTTTTCTTGGGATCCGGATTGATGCTAATATCACAATAATAAGGCTTTTGCGGTTCAGATAATTAAGGGGCGTTCTAAAATACATTTTTGATCAATTCAAACCTTTTTTCCCTTGTAAGCAGAAATAAGTAGATACCATCCTCTTTTCCTGTGCTTACGTAAGATTCGTCGAATTGCTTACCATTATTTCGTGTCCAAAATCTGTCCCAAAATCCAATATATATTAAGCGAACCTTCCGTAAGCATTGTTCTGATCACCTTCACCTTGCCAGTAAAAAAAGCCAAGCTTGAAACCTCTCCCACTTGAATGTTTACGTAATACTTGAACGACCCTTTAGTCACCTATGAATAGTGCAGTATAAGAAGATCAAGCAAGCGTAGCTCAGTTGGTTGAGATTTGACTTCTCATTTGAAGTTCTGGGTTTATACTAATAACTGTCCACCCAGACTGATTTTTTCCAAGGATTTTCGTCAGTCACAGTAAGCTAATTCCGAGATTATACCTTCAACTTAGGCCTTAGCGGACTCCTTTCGGCATTTTTTCTCCTGCATTCTCCTTCTCCGGTCTGAGCCATATATATCTAAAGGTCATAAATAAGTTGAAACAGGACAGGACGAGAATATCGTTATTGGTTACTCCTTATAAATTGTATGGAATAATTACGAAAAGAATAAAATGTAAACATGGCGTCTATTACCATTAATTCACATTACACTTCTAGTTTTTTCTTAACTATCGAAATATGTTCACACATTACTCTTGACATTGTATCAGACACGAACACAGATTAAGATGCCAAAAGGCCATAAATAAATTAGAATTCATATTCGGATCAAACCGTAGAGGACCGGGAAGAAAGACTTCGACATCCGCATGCGCCATTTTGAAGAAGCTTGAACTAATGTTACCACAAATAATGAAGAAATGTGAGTAAATCCTTCTATTTAAAATGAAATATCGTCTTAAAATCGCCCGCTGGATGGAAGTTAAAAGATTTGTTTCATTTTGCAAATTGTGAGTATTTGGTTGTGTAACGTCAATTTCTTAAATTCCTTTAATTTTGTATATTGTGTACATGGGAGTGCATCCCGTCTGAGTGAACATCGGGTCACAGGATTAGTTCTACTCAAAACTCCTTTTAATGTAATTGCAACTTTTGATAAAATAATAGAAAGGTTTTCAAAGAACAAAAGTAAGAAATTAGAGTTTCTTCTTTAGATATGAAGTTTTAATTTTATCAAATATTATTTTTAACTCTTTCTTCTTTAGAGGTCAAGTTTTAATTTTATCAAATATTATATTTAACTAGTTCATTTGTGAGAAAATCGGTGGTTTCATCGACAATAGTTAAGAGATCGAGTTGTTTTGAAAATCATTAAATTCATTAACTAACAATTTGTTCCTTAACGAGGATTGGTAAAACTCACCGAATAGTCTATGTGATATAATATGTCTGTAATATCTAATGTTAGAATATACATGACTTTTTGTTTATTTAAAGGCTATGATAACTTCAAATTGATTTTTCAGAAAGGAAAGAAATTTCCATCTTTTCGTCCAATCGGCCTCTCCGAAACTTTTCCCAGGGTCCGCCACTGTCATTACACCAGATAGAGAGGAGTGAGAGAGTTAGATGCTCTGTGCGTGGTATACCTAACCGGCAGCTGAGAAGCCCGAATTCAATTCCCTGTCACGACAACGTCCAATTTATTTTATGTTCTTTTCACGGTTCGTGTTAAAGCAAATATAATAGTAGTATTGTTCAGACATTATTACCACATGAATACACATAAACACATCATCTTTTCATCACAATATCCTAATATTGATTTCGGTACGTATTATGTACGCAAGCTTTGGAAAACTAATTCAGTTATTAAATTAATATTTTATTTAATATTTTCAGATCCAATGCACCGTTACCATTCTATGGGATTTATTTAATTTTTAGCTTCAATATCACTTGGTAAACCTATAATGCTTGCTATAAAAATGAAATACATTTAATCTCGTTTGAAAATCAATTCCTAGTTCCAATGTAGCTTCCCCATTAATCTTCACATGATGCATGTTCATGTGCAGGTGTTACTAATACTCATTGATCACTTATGACCCACATATGAAACGTTTGGTAAAATCATGTTAGATAACGTACACTGTTGCTATCTCTGTTAATAAACGTTACTATTTTGAGTCACTCTCTTATATTTAAGATAATGGATGGTGAATTCATGTTATTCGAAATATTATTAGCCTTTATTTTTGTAGTTTTGTTTAAGAGATTTCCTATGGGTTTAGTTTTTGTTCTAAGTGAGTTGGTGTGTTTCTAAGGACAGTATTTACAGTTTTTAATAAGTTGCAATCAGGATCTCTACGTTCGATGGACTCCAATGGGTCTTGGACCTGTGGCCATGTATAAAGGTACATAAGAACCGAACAGAGATATTCAAGTTTTTATTTTATTTATATGCTCATTAGTAAATTAACAAATACAATATAACGAGCTGAATGATTCACACAGCGTACGTTATATTCGTATTCGAAGGATCCTGAGATTTATCCCACTGACTAGCTATTCTGTCTAGAGTTTAGCTAGAGCTTTCCCTTAGTCACACCAGATTAATGTCGATATGATTACTTCTAACATCCTGTGTCCAACCCTATTCCTGCATGAACCAAAGATGCCTAAAGGTGATAAATAATTTCAAATTGAATAAATTCTAATTCATAAATATTATTTAGGTCCCGTCTGTGTAGCGGCAAGGTTCGCGGATTTTGGATCAGAAGACAGAAGGCACGTGTATTCGAATCCTTTTGCTCAGATCTTCCCATTGTGGCATTACGATTAAAGTATTCTCAGACTTCGCTATCTTTTACTAGGCGAGGGTCACAAAAGCACCTATAAACCTTTGGTTTATAAATTTCAATTAATTTAGTTTAAATTTATTTATCCCCTTTAAGCATCTTTGATTCATGCTGGAATAGGGGAAGGGAGAAGATATGGGAAGGAGTTGACCAGAAGCTATTTTGAAGGTATCATTCCGGCATTAGGCTGGTGTGACTGAGGAAAATTCCTGGATAAACTCCAGTTAAAATGGCCACTGGTATCAACCTCAAAACTCCCCCAAGTGAGAATCCACCGTAATGCTTTTATAGCATTCAGTTCGTTGTATTGTATTTATTAAATCAGTAATAAAGCTAATAATAATAATAATTAAAACACGTAGTTTCCATATTTGGTACGAAGACCCTTCTCTGTGTGGTGAGAGGTTCAAGTCCCGTTGGGAGTTCCCCTTAATTTGCACAAACTCTCCTACAAGAGTAGATAAGATTGCGCACATAGGTGGGAGGGACTGTGCATGGGAATAAGATAACATGCGATAGTACAAAACAATAGAAACTACTTGACGTTATAGAAAACATTAGAAACTGTTGTATTACAGAGAGTTATTAGCTCATGCGCACTGAATATATCCCATTAAATGATACATTTCTTGCTCGTGGCAGTGTTTATAAACTTTGCTAATACAATCGTAAGTGGACAGAAGAAAATAATTGTATACTCTTCACGCAATGTATTCTTCCGTCAAGCAGTGGGCCAGGACCAAAAATGACACCGCAATCTAGCTTGTTTTATATACAACTTTGTGTAAACTCTTCTCTCATTGTATTAAATGAATATACTGCGCAAAAGCTCCTATTACTTGACGCTTGCGCCAATCATTGTCATCAGGGCACCACAAATTTCCAGAATGCCCACAAACTGGGTACTGCACTAGTTCTGACAAAGAACTCGCTCAGATACCTTCATTTTTAATTATTTAACAGTAAAATATTTCCTTTGAAAATATATGTACAACGCTTATGAAAATTCAAGCAATTAATTTGTGTCGTAGATGCGCAAAATTAATGATAAGTTTCAGTGACCATCTTCTATCAATACAGGAATTGAACTGAGGAGTCTGCCAATAACGTATTCACTTGTCCTTCACGCGCAACATGTCAGTCCAATTCCTTCCTGTCTTTCCAGGAAATGCACAATCTCTCCTACCGTGCAGACTCTCCCGGCTTTACGATATATAAATATTTCTTGTACATGTTTGATGTTTTGAATGAGCGGGTTTGCTAGGCCATGGAACTGTTTCCTTTTTTAAAAAGAAAAGAAAACGTGTATAGAAT
The DNA here is from genome assembly GCA_022664845.1 of Lepisma saccharinum. Taxonomy (NCBI): domain Eukaryota; kingdom Metazoa; phylum Arthropoda; class Insecta; order Zygentoma; family Lepismatidae; genus Lepisma; species Lepisma saccharinum. Next base: position 6,678 of record JAGDQP010039589.1, on the reverse strand, counting down.
CCTAGACATAGTCTTTTAAATCATATTGTGAACAGTTAAAATATTGTAAACAGCTCAAGTTATTGTGAAGACTTCAGCATAATGTGAACAATCAACACATTGTGAACAGTTCATCATAATATGAATAGTGAACGTATATGAGCAGTTCAACACATTGTGAACAGTGAACATGTTGTGAACTGTTCAATAAATAGTGTTTCTGATAAGATAAGCGTGTATGAACTGTTCACAATTCACCTTCAAAAAGACAAAACTCTATATATTTGTTGTACCCATTACTTAAATTTTCTGAACAAAAAATTAAAAAAAAATCAAGAAAGAGTACCGGTACATAAAAATAGAATGAAAATCAGTGTATTGTCTCTGTATAGTACTTTTTACGTTCCGATCGCAGAATTTTCACATCGAGAGTTTTCACATGGAGTTTTCTAATGTTCCAACTTCTAAAATTCCATGAAATAATAGTAATACTCGCTAATTTCCCTACTTTCTCTGTCTTTGATAAGACACAGATTCTGGTTCACCACAAAATTATCAATACAGTAGTTTGTCAGTTAATGAGCGCACTGTTAAGAGGACGAGGATTGATCATGGATTTGTAAAATGCTGACTTTAGTTTCTCCTCATGCGTCGATCTAAAATGTCCCATCATGAATTTTTATTGCTCTCTATAGCCTGCAAAGTATATGTGTTACTGGTGTGTCATGATAATTTCAAACTTTCAGCTTGTTCTCGTTTGTATTCATTCAGTACCTCAAAAGCGTATTTTTTGTTATTACTTTATAGGGTACACTCATACACAAACACAAATGGGCATCGATTCATTTCCATTTAAGCGGTTTTGATGTGTCATAAAGTCATTTGAATGATTTTCACTTTCAAACTACAAAATGTGGTCATAAATTGTTCATTATAAAATGTCCCTGCGTCTCTTTCACGAACGACGAAAAAGATATAAATTCACACACATAGAGGGAGAGAGAGAGAGAGATAGAGAGAGAGAAACTAAGAGAGAAAAAAGAGACAGACAGAGAAACAAAGAGAGAAAGAGAGAGAGTCATAGAAAAAAGAAACAAAGAGAGACAGACAATAGAAAGAAAGAAGGGAAGGGTTAGAGAAAGAGAATCTGTTTGATGCTGTTAACATATAAGCATCTAGGTTTAATTCGGAAAAAGTCTTCAATTTAAATTTTCTTCTATTTAGTGCCTTTCCAAATGTTTGACTTAGGTCAAGTGGAGAGAAATGCCCAAAAGAAGTGGGTTAAGGCCTAGTTCGAAGAGGCTTAGCCTCCACCGTTTGCTCCTCCAGAATCAATGACTGTAACGAGGTGAGGATCGGCCGTGGCTCAGTGGTGGAGCGTTGGCATAGCCTTCGAGACGTCGTGAGTTCAATCCCAGCAGCCGATCTTCCTGACTGAGGTTTATCAAGGTTTTCCTCAGTCACATACCAAGAAAATGTCTGGATGGTACTTTCAACTTAGGTCCTGAACGACACCTTGCCGCATCCTTTCTCCTTCCCTATCCCGACCTGAGCCTTAGAGGCTAAAGGCCATAAATAAAACTCAAATTCAAGTTAATTGTTTGTGTTAACTATTGGTGTTCTGACCAGAATCAGGTCTAGTATCTGAAGTTTTCTGGGCAAAGTGAATGGATAGTGCATGGTTTACCATTGTCTTCCACCGTACGAAGATGACATTTTAAAGACAGAATCTGTTGTTTAAAGTGGGGCGCGCACGTAGATCTGTTGATAGTGCATTGACTGTACATTCGAGAGGTCTTTGCTTCGATACCAGTGGCCGACTATCCTAACTGTGATTTTCCCTGGGTTTTTCCTGCCATACCAAGGAAATGCCGGGATGGTACCTTCAACTTATGTCTTTGCTTACCCCTTTTCGCTTCCTTTCCCCTAACATAGCTCGATTTGAGCCATAGATACCTAAAGACTGCCAATAAATTCAATTCTATTAATTGCCAAAATAGTTATTACATTTGATGCAGCTGAGGGAAGGAAATAGTTAGGGAGTAACGAGAACTAAGGAAAATGATTCCATTTGTTGCAGAGGATAAGAAACCAGAACATCTTGAGAGACCAGGAAGCAGCAGGAATTGTCTCCGCCAATAAAACTTTCTCCTTCTAAAATGATGTTCATTTGCGGTTTGTCTTCTTGAACACGATATAAATCGTAGTAATTTACTGCTGTCCAATAATTTCCTTCAAATCAGTGCGTCAGCTCAGAAAATTAATGGTCATTCTAGGTTTTCCTCCCATTGGCTGCACAAACCCAACCAGGCGCTAAATAAAGCACAAACTAAAAGAGATAAATATACCTTACTCTTCCCTTCCATTATCCAGGTTTAACCAAGAATTAATTTAATTCAATGTTAAGTACTGTCAAAGATTAATACATTTGTTTTACACATCTTTTTCTGAAATTCTGCAAGAAGTATAATTACTATGTACAAAAATTGCAGATAATTTCTTTCATTCTGAAGTTAAAATTGTCCATCTCTGGCGTGGGAGGGTGGTAGTCAAACTTCTTTCAATATATTACGAGAAAAGCGACGTGTTCAGTGCGTGTCTCGTAACTAAGTTTGTTTAAGCTATTCTAACGAACAGAGACGAAGATATTCTATCCTCGCTACTTTGTCTTTTAATTCTTTTCGAGACTACTAAAACACGACTCGTTCAGACAGAATTTGACCCCAGAGCAATCTGTGTTACCGTTCCTGTAAACTAGAGGGCTATTTTTTATAAATAAAAAAAAACATCTAACTTGACTTTTCTAACCTAATCTAACCAATGGTTAGTGTTTATAAATGCGTATAGTGTTTGGAAATGCGTATATGTGTATAAGAAAAGTTATTTTTCTGAAGAAAAAAATACCACCGTCTCGCCAGGAACCGAACTCGGGGTCATCAGGTTAGTTACCCGATACGGTATCCACAATACTAAGGCGACAACTTCCCAGCAGTTGCTTGTCAGTGTTTTTTTTAAGCAGTACTGCTTCACGACACGCCCGTAAGTCAAAACACGTGGCGTTACACTTTCTACTCTGAATCAATCGTCCTACAACTGGTTATTGATATACACCGGTATTCCAACCAGGATTTTAAGTATGCTGGAGGGAAGGTTGTAAAGCTAAAGGAATGCTATCTACTTTGGCCAATCTTTAGTTTTAAGGGGGTTTTACAGCTTGTTAAGGTTTCACAGGGCCAAAACATTAAATTACAAATTCCTTCAATTCGAGAAGGTAAGCTAAGACAGATGCCATTGCTTAATTTAACGTACTATCCGCACAACTATCAGAAAATCTTTGGCACGACGACTGATTCCGACACTCGAATCAAGAAAATCTCGATTACTCGGCCTACTGAGTCTCCTCGGAAATATACAAAATGGACAGAAATGATGGTCAAACTGGTACAGTTCTGAATACAACAACGGGATAGTTAGTACACAGGCCTTTAATGTATTCTTGTTCACACAGTCTGTACTACAGTTCATAATTCATGGACCAAGATAAACGTTTGTCTTTTCTTTGCATATAACATTTCCGTTCTTGTCGTGTACTTATTTGAAAGCATGAATCATATTCAAATATGAAATAAGATTATAAATAAACATTCACTTTAAAAATGAAAGTTATTAACAATCTACTTTCACATTCAGATACAGCAGGGTTAAATCTTATCAGAATAGTATAAAGTGTTGACTTTTATTATTACTTTTAGTACTTTCATGGAGTTTTACCATTTCCTGGGACTTGTTTCCTGGGTCTATGGTAATTTGTTTGCCTTTCGTGCGTGCCACTGTTTTTCTGTTCTTAGAAAACCAAGGACAGTTATCTCTATAAATATTTATATTATTATTGGTGCAACCTCTTGTTGTATGACTCCTTGACCTACCATTGCTGAAATTTCTGGTTACACGATTCATTGACTTATCATTGAAGCAACCTCTGGTTGTATGACTCTTTGATTTACCATTGGTGGATCCTCTGGTAATATGACTCTGACTTATCATTGGTGCAACCTCTGGTTATAACTTTTTAATTAAACATTGGTGCAACCTCTGATTATATGACTTTGATTTACTATGGGTGCAACATCAGGTTATATGTCTCATTGACTTCAAAGTATCTGGATAGTACTTGGCCCACATACGTATTACGGTTACGCATAAGTCTGTTTACCCAACAAAATTATGACGGCATTCATTCATGTATGTATTTATATTTCGTGTTCACTAGGGAAGTATAAGGTATGCTACTTTTTAATTCATAAACTGATATATGTATGCGAAAGAGGGCTACAAGAAACGTCTAAAAACGAAGTGACAAGCAACCTTACGATTGTTTCTCAAGAAAAGTGACCTAAAAGTTGACGATAACAAGGGCCGGAAAACGCGACAAAGTGCAGAAGGAGGTTTGCAATGAAGCAAGGCGAAAGTAGTGTCGAAGGAAATGGTGGTGACATAAGAGTCGGAGTGTTGAAAAGGATTACTGGCAAAATCGACGGTGAACGTGACCGCTGCAGTGGTGGAATCCGTGATGGACGCTGCGGCAGGGCCGTGGAGTTTGACATATATATAATTTATAAATAAAATGTATCTAATTAAGCTTACAGTTATCTTCATTTCATACATGCCAAGGCTTTTCGAAAAGGGCCCGCACCCCACGGCACTCCCTAAATACGTGCTGTCACATCGTCCATTACGGATGCCACGGTTGCAGTGGGCACATTCATCTTCGGCCCTGCTAGCTATCTCTTTTCAACACACCGTCACTTTTACCAGAATCACCACCACTTATGGCTCGTAGCTTACAACTGTGCAGACATTCGGGTAACTTCGGAACACTTCGTTCTTATTCCGAGCGCAACCGTTCGCGTCCAGAATAGAGGAGAAAGCGCTTTCCCCGTTGTCAGCTATTACAAATCCAGGCCAGCAGAAAGCCTTCGGTCTTCCTTACTGTTACAGAGACACCTGTATTTGTTTGTTCCCCCTGATGTCCCCCATTGCAGGCCTTCTTCTGCACTTTGTTGCGTTTCCAGCATGTTTTCTCTTCGATACCCTTACGTTGCAACTTCTCAACCCAATCGAATTACTATTAGGCTTCTTTTTGCCATTTTCTGCGTTACTGGCTCTGGTTGTCGGTAACTTTTATCTCGCTTTTCTTGAGAATTAATCCGTAGGGTTGCATGTCACTTCGTTTCTAGACGTTTCTTGTGATGCTCTTTTGCATGCATATACCTACTCATGAATCAAAAAGTATCATACCTTATACTTCGGTTGTCCGTGATAGGTTTGATGATAGGGCTGTCCAACTTCACACAGGCATACAGCACACGCGTTTGCTTGTGCCTGTAGGTGAGTATTGGAGTTTAGTTCTAGCAAGTATAAGCTCGTGTGTTATGCTGAAACAATAATAATAACTTTGGGACATTTTAGTAACGAATGACTTCTGCTAGTCACCATTCTATTAGCTGTTAAATTTCTAAAAACCACAAACATCCATGTCTCAGCCAGATTTCGAACTTAGAACCTTGGAGACACTGGCCTTAAGCCTCAGACCATACGACCACCGCTATTGGCTGTTACGCTGGTGTGTCGTGTGCTGTTTTGGTAGTACTACAGACTGCAATGCCACATATGTTTACATGTTCCAGTAATGGTAGAAGCATAGCATATACAACCAATGTTCAAAGAGGTTTTTAATGTGAAATTTCGCGATGCACCGTTGCTAACAGGACAATATTTGTTTAAGTAAATTGACTTATGAGTCACACTGTATCATGAAGAGCGACAGTTCTTCGAGTGACGCTGGCAAAGGACACTGTTAGCGGCACTCAGATAGTATACAGTTAGTTTCGGAACTACCGAAGTATAAGTCCGATTTTGATGCTTGAACTTACATTTGAAAGCTCTTTCCAACACTAAGACACAGGAAAAAAATTGGGTCGGTAGGATCTCCTTGGGACCTACCTAGGGCGCTTTGAAAAAAAATATCAAAATTTCACATTTTTAGGATAGCACTGACCCCAGACCATATAGGCGGCCGAAACTTACTGGATCTTATTCTACGCTTCAATGCGTTTCAAACGGTGTACATATGTTAAAAATCGGTGGAGCGGTTCAAAAGTTACGACTTTTTTAACCGCATCACAAAATTTTCACAAATGATAGAAAGGTATGTCCGTCATTCTGTGTGTCTTTTTGTTTTCGCCCCAAATGGGTGGTACCGAGGGGTTTTAGGGGTCCATTGCGGGCCCCCATGAATGGGGATAAATCCCAGCTTAGATTTTTGATAGGTGTTACGGTTTTCGAGATATGGAGCAAAATCGATCTTGAATCCTTCCGCCATAGTGACACGTGCCACTTTTTAAATACGAGCCCGTACGGAGAACACCCTCCGCCGCTGCTCCACTCATCTGGGCATGACGTAAAGGAGAAAAAAATGTAAAGAAACATGGCCGTACCTAACTTTACCTAACCTCCACGTTCCCATGGTCAGTAATTTAAGAAAATGTACGAATAATGCAAGAAAAAAATATTAATCATAAAAATAAATTTTGAAAATTTACATGACCGAACCTAACCTTACCTAACCTCCACTTCGCCATGGTCACTAACTTAAGATAATGTACGTAAAATGCAGGAAAGCAATTATTAATAATGAAT
>JAGDQP010039587.1:0-17669 GCA_022664845.1 Lepisma saccharinum | reverse complement strand
TCAAATGGTGTTTTATCATGATTTCTAGTCAATGCTAACATTTTTACTTTAAAAAAACAAAAGTAAAATGTTCAATCCATTAGGCCTTTGGGCGCCTCTGGCGGCCATATTGGGGTGAGGGAAAGGTGGGGTGACATTGTCAAATGGTGTTTTATAACCTAACATTGTCCTCGCTGTACTATACGTTTATATTCGTTTTCGAAAAGTTGTACCGTTCGTTCAATCACAGTACCCGTGTTACATGCATTACTTTACCTACATTCTACATAATGTATCCTACTATCTACTCACTACTAACATTTTTACATTAAAAAAACAAACGTCAAATATTCAATCATTTACGTCTTTGGCGGCCATATTCGGGTGGAGGGAGGCAAAATAGATTCATTTCAATGGTGTTTTATAACCTAGCATAGTCCACGGTGTACTACACGTTTATATTCGTTTTTTCACAAAGTTGTATCGTTCGTTCAATCACAGTACCCGTATTACATGCATTACTTTATTATTATTATTATTATTTAAAAAAAACTCCAGAGTAATCACAATTTTTCGCGCCTTTTTACGTCTAATTATCAATCAATCGAGCCAAAATAATTCATAATACGTCTAACGTTACATTGCTCAGCATGGGTTTAACAATTTTTAACGCGTTCCGGATGCATTCTACCTACTACGAACTAAAAACTTGTTCTGCTTCAGCGCGACTTGCTCGTTCAAGACAAAAGTACAAACTCAAACCAAACATACATACATACATACAATAAAGTAAACTTTAACATCAAACATGTACGGGAAAAACATTTTGTGCGACGGTATATTGTTCTTTTTCGCTTCCTAACTGGTAGAACAAAGAAACACGCCATCCTTCTTTTTTTGGCTTCGTTTCGTTTCTATAGAGAAGGCGCATACACACACACACACACGGGCGCTAAACTGCTCTTCGCTCAAGGTCACCCTACACAACTCAACCAGACTACGTAACGTCACGTCAGCCGTGCGCGCGCATTGCCTGGCGAAAAGGTGTCTTTTTCTCCGCCAACAAACCTTCAGATTAAGCTGGTTTTTCTACAGCCACGCAAAGTCCTCGATTCTCTTAGCTCATAACAAAACATTATAAACCTCGATGAGCAAGCATCACGAACTTTTTTCGTGCGGACTTCACTTTTTCCCAGACGTAAACGTCATTTTCATATGATAAGACGCAATAGAACTCCATGCAATAATCTATTATTCCGTATATTACACAATTATTAACCGCTCTACTACTCCGTGTTGATCAATAGTACTGTCTTATTTCAATTTGTCACCATTTATTTATTTTTTTGGTTCCAAGTTCCATTTTTTTTGTTTTGTTTCAAGGGACCTCCGCGTATTTTCCAGCATTACTGCCTTATTTCTCTGTTGTACAATTTGTAAGCATTTTTTTTTACTTCTAATGATTCAAATGATCATTTTTTCATATTTGCAGGTCCCATTGCACGCACTTGGGATCTGAACGTCTCGCCAAGTTCCATGTCCCATATTAATACAAGTAAATAAACCTGGTTTTCTTATTTTTTGTCCTATGCTCTTTTTATTTCTATAGGACATTTATTTTATTTTTTAAAATCAATAATTTTTTTTAAATCAACATTTTTTTTTTCTTTAAATTACACACATGCACATGCTGCATAATATAGATATATACTATTACAACATCTCTGTACATACCTCAGGATTCAGCCAACTCTGGACGCTATTTTTAGTACGTCTCACTGCATCAAATGTTACCAACAGAATGGGCTTTGTTTTACCTCGCAACATCATAGCTTCTTCTCCCTCCTCTGTCGCCTCATGTAACTTCATTTGTATGCAAGTGGTATCCAAATTTCTTTTCTCCATAATCACTTCATTTATATACAATTTCCAAACACCCAGTGCTTCTCCAACACCACAAAAAAATCCAATCTTGTATTCGATGTGTGCGTGTCAAGATATATATACATACATACATACATATATGTATATATGTGTATATATATATATATATATATATATATATATATATATAAATATACTCTATCAAAAGGCTTGTTAGCTCGCCATGCGGGGTCCCTCATCAATTAATAAAATAGCCTAGACTACGCTTAGATTCTACTCAACATCTATATTATTATTAATTATTATCTCACTACAAATGTATTTGTTGATGTGATATATGTCCCCTATGATAGAACACATAAAAATCACTCAAAGATCACTAAAAGACTTGGAGTGTTCATGTACTCGAAGCATCTGTCATACATTCAAAAAAGATCTGTGATAAACTATTTTCCCGTTAATGCTTTTTAAATTCCTTAAGTGAGCAGTAAATATAAGCTACCATTTAAAATTAAAGCGCTCTATTTAAAGTATTACCTGTTATAACATATAGGTAACGTTGTGCTGTAAAAGGGAATATTACCTACTAACATTTTGTTAAGGAAGATTTGTTTTGAATATTAAGGAATATCTACTGAGCGCGTCCATTATATTATGTAACAGAGCGAAAAGTGAAGCAACAATCTCCGTTTTGCTATTTCTAAAGTTCGCACATGTATGTGATACGAATTTGATAATTTTGCATTAATTCTGCACCTAGTGTTAACAGATCATTATCGTATACACACTTTAGCATTGAATGTAGAAATACAAATATCATATAGTGTTGTGCAACTTATTTGTCTAAAGGTGAGAAACGACAAAACATTTCCACCAGATATTTCGACACTACACCATTCGTAGCCATCTTCTCCATTGAAAACTCAGTTAGGCAGGTTGCAGACTCAGTGACAAATGTGTTGCGCTGTACACACACAGTCACCCCAAATATTTCTTCTCATACTCTCTGACAATTCATAAGACATTTTCTTTCAGCATATTTCAGGTATTTATTTGGAATGTATATCAGATAAAGATGAACACTCATTACCAATTTTTTGTAGTGATTATATTTCAATGTATGCCAAGTAGACACTTTTACTAGCAACTTAGAATAGCCCTGTACATTTATAAAAAATTAAACATACGTCGTAGAAAAGAGTAAAGAAACTAGATTGAAATTCTAAATAATTAGCCATATATATTTTTTTATGGGTGGAAAGGATCTACTCCAGAATATTTAGCAATATCTTTAGGTTAACTTATCAACTCCATTTCCTTCCAAAATAATTATAATACTAGTATTTTATTATCTTTCACGTTAAAATTCACATAAACATTTTTTGGGGTAAAACGATCCTGGGTTTACTATGTGGTCTGTACACCAGCACTTTGGCCAAGGTCTCGCACAGCGCTCACCAACATGTGTCTTGCAGTACTCTATCTCGCAATCATGATCTATAACATATACAATGTTTAAAGACTTTAGTAAGAATGCTTTGGAGACAAAAATATTTAATCGATTAGAAAATTAACTACATATTTTATACGTTTTTTTAAATATAGATTATTTTGGAAGTTACTTTTTGCTTTTATATCTCCTTATGTCTTATGGTTGTTCCTAAACTTCAATTAACGCTACAATTGTTAAGTTTTACATATTTTAACTTTATTAAATGGTGGTTTTAAACTAGAAAAAATCAACGGAAGCGACAATATTAAATATTAGCTTAATTATCAGACCGTTAGTACGGTGTGGATAAAATAATTTGCAACACTATGAACTGGTAATGATTATACAATCGTCTGGCAACACTGTTCCCGTACTTAAATCCCAATTTTATACACACAAGCTTGAAAAAATAGAAACTATGAAATATTGAAATATGCATATTTGAATAGCGCTGAGTTAGATGGCACCATGCCGCAATAGCTCCACTGCTTGTGGTGCTAGAAATATGAAGCTCTAAAATCCATTTACCCACGCTTTTGACAGCCAGTATCTCCGAAACTGTGCGCATTTCTAATATTTGTCAGAGGAATTTTCATCTGGTTTTTATGTGAGTAATCAGGTCTAGAATTTTGTCGGTGTGTTTCATAAACACCCTGTATATCCATATTTGCGTGTTTTGAAGTAAAATGAATGGCCCTACGTATTATTTAGCCGTTGGCTATAACGTTGGCTTTAAAAGTGATGTCCAATGACCGGATGTAACCATACAGCTATTGGGTTTATGGTAGCTTTACGTTGTATCAACCAGGCATACCTGTACCAACTTTTACCAAAAGTATGCCCGACATGACAAACTTTTTTTTCTTATGTTTGTCTTTTATTATTTTCTTGACATTGGTCCAACTATTAGCTAATTTGATGTTTTTGTGGTTGGACATTGGTTGGAAATCCAACCCACAATAAACCAACGTTGCCGACACAATACCGTACATAGGCCCAACGAAGTATGTTACTTGGGAGAGAGAGAGAAATAATCCTGTTTTATACATGTATATTTACAATATTGTAAAACAATGTTAGCAAATAACAAAAATACGTACTAACTGGAAATGCCAAGAATTTGCGCAAAAACATTTCGCGTTAACGCAAATTTATTTACGTCTTAAGGTAGTTGATAGGTGTATCCTGTGGTTGATTGATAATGATTGCTCCCTTTTTCATCCAGTGATTCCGATTACATTTCGTAGTACGAAGGCGAGTGGTTTGGAGACCACTTTAAAATGTAAGCGTCGTCTTTAGAAACTGATCTTCATCAGATGGAGGGCAATGTCAAAAAACACCATCGGTTCATCTTGTGCTGGAAACTTCTGGTCACAGTCTTCGGACATCACACACATCATAATCATCCTCGTCATCATTGTTTGTTTGTAGACATATAGAGAATTAATAGAAGCTTTTTAACATATATATTCTTACGAATTAATACAATTATGAACACTCACATACTAAGGGAGAACATAATTTATACTTACAAGCATTAGCGCATAAAATAATTCCCATTATCAATATGCAGTAAATTAAAATGAGACCTTTCATTCTTCAAGATAGTCTGGAAGAAATGAGTAAACCAAACCTTAATGTTTATTTAGCTGAAGTTGTTGTTCATTAGTTTTATTGAACCGTTATGTAATACATTATCACTAAACTATGTTGTACGTTAAATATTTATGTATGTGAGGTTGGCAATAAAAGCATTTACTTAGTAGTATATTGTAATTTAGAGTCCTAAACCCTGAAAGAAAGTAACTTTAATACGGTTTAAGAGATACTGTTGTTGACAATTTTTGCCCACCTATAGTGTTGTCGGTTTCCCGTAGCAAGTTTCCCCAAAATACTGGATTTTTTTCGATATTGGTAAAAATGTCCCGACTAGAAGGTATACTTTCTGATTACTGAAATTACTGAAAATTAGACATAAGATATGGCAACAACACGCAACAAAATTTCCCGCTTTTTCCTTTGACCCTTCATGTGACCCGTTTTTAGCAAAATTTCCTTCCGCCTGACAACACTGTCTAGCTAGCGGTTGTGAAGATTAATATCATAAACACTAAATTCGAATATAAAAATATTTAACTAGAATGAGAAATTCACAAGACATAGACATACACCGTACCACCGTAGTTCAATGGTGGAGCGTTGGCGTAGCATTCGGGGGGGGGGGTCGTAGGTTCAAAACCAGCGACAGACCATCATGATTAGTGTACCTCAGTCACACCAGGCAAATGATTGATAGCACTTTCAAATTAGGCCCTGACCGACACCTTTCAAAATCCTTGCCTCTCCTCTATCTATGTCAGCACCCGATGACGAAAATTCAGGACATTAATAACTATACATGGAGTTATATAAAGTTAGAGCTGATTACAAAAATGAAACAAAATTAAAGAAAAACATTATCACAAGTAACAAACAAAAGTTGTTGTTGAAGTTTTTTTTTATTCGAATGTTATTATATAATGAAACATTGAACTTTCCTACGTTCTCATCAGGATATGTTCTGTGAGGGATACGTCTTCTTTTTCTTTCTCTAATAATATTTACATCTAACTCGAATAGGATCCATGAATCGTGACGTAAGATTCCTATCAAAATTTAAATTCTGTTTTGCAATTTGTACGCGATGTCTGCTAAGCTCGATTTCTGGTTGGGGGATGTTTGTAGTTTTGGAATGTCTTTCTAAACTTTGGAAATTTAACATTTTACAGATGAACATAGGCTTAACCCATTAGTTTCTAAACTGAAGTCAAGAAATAAAAGTTTATGTGAGTTATTGATGCTGAAAGAAGAGGTTTTCTTATTCACATTTTACAATATTAGTAACCTTATGAAATAATGTGTTGTCGTTCTAGATTTACAATTCAAATTTCTAAATAAAAAAAAATATAGAAACTCGGACAAAGGCTTATTTATAAATCAGAGATTCGAAAATGTTATTCTTGATCCACAGGTCTTGGTCACTACAATAGACCATAATTTTTTTTGTATGTTTCTTTTTTCTTTTCTTTGTTCCCCAGAGAACTATTCAAGAGCCGAGCTGAACGAAATTAAAGCATGGGGAAACTCTCGAGTGAATTTCAAAAAAAATGTTTGGACAAAGTTATGTTCATTTTTTTCCTAACAATATTGGTGCAATGAATGATGAGCGAATAGGTAAATCTTTCAAGGACATATAAGATATCAGTAACTTAAAGGTTTATTTGAACTTTGAAAAATTTCGGCAAATCTTCAAAGTTTAGATGATTTGTAAAGAAAAGGTAAAATTTATTTGAATTTTGAAGTATTGAAATCTACAAAATAAGTGTTAAATAATTAAACAGATGATTTTGGATAGAACCGGTCCAATAGGTTCGCAAGAAGTGAGGAGCATACTTTCAACACAAAACATGATCTCTTTTGTTTTAGCAATCAACATTTTTATCAATTTTCATAACAGTCGTATGAGCTAGGGTTGTATTCGTTACCACTCTGTTTTCGGAAAATTGAAAATATTTAATTATTTTCTGACGTTAAAAGTACCTATTTTCATCAAATGGAAACAAGATTGTTTTCCATATCGTAGACCAACTAGGTGGAGAACTTGATTTCAAACCCTTACATGTTTAAAGTGCTGCCCATCAGCTGGCACTAGAGCGGACGTTTTCAAATCCTACTGAGAGCATACAGTAGGATATTAACGCCTTGTTAGTCGAAGTACGCAAAAAATAAATTGTAGCGTAAGCTGCACCTTTGGTCATTTCTCTAAACAACTTGGCGTCCTTGTATCCGGGTGGTCTGCTGGTCTTTATTTGACTGGCAGGAGTTGCATAAAAAAGCGCCTGTCAATGGCAAATATATGGAAATAACGTTCTCTGTTCGTGGAAAGAGTTTTCTACTTGATAAAAACCTATTCGGGGTAATAGAATGGGTATTCAAAAACATATCGAAATTAAGAGGTGTGAAGAGTTGATCAGATGCTGCTTATGTCGCGTTTGGATTTATGAAGAAGCAAGTGAAGGAATGAGAAGTGTATAATGCAAAGGATTTGAAAACGTATTGCAGCAAAATAGGGCATAATCAAGCAAACGAGCTATCGTTTCAAACAATCCAACTAGACTATCACGACTATTAAAAGCTTATCGCACTACCGGTTAAAAATTAATCTTTATGTGCTTATGCCGATAGTCAAGACGGTCAAGAATGATCTTATGTATCTTTTACAGTGTGTACACCCGATACATCATTCATTTTATGCAGAACTGAAAACACGTGACGAATCTACTGACGATATAGACGCATTTCCATGTGCTAATGATTTTGAGTAACAGGCATTTGTATGTAAGAATTTAAGATAGAAATTTGTATCGTTTATCTATATTAATATTGTAATTTTAAAGAATTGTTACGAACTACAAAGTGTACTAAATACAAAAAAGTACATAAAAATATTCCAGAGAGAACCATCTCCAAAAGGCTATTTTCAGTTAAGAGTTACGGGTACTTAGAGCTTTTTTTTTCACTCAAACTTTCTTGTGTAAAAAATTCAACAACCTTTGCAGTTTTAATACTGGCATAAAATATTTGGTATTGTAACTCAGGAATTTTCTCTGCATCTTCAACTTTATCCTTCTATTTCTCGCATTTCTGCTTCATGGCTCTTGATTCACTATGGTTCCACACGACACATATATCTATATAATAAAGCACAAATTATTAAATATCCTCCAAAAACAGTTCATATCTATACTTAAACAGTCTAATATAAAAGCAAAGACTTAAGATTAATATATAAAAAATAAGTGTTTTTAAGATGCTAGTGCTACAATGATTTTACAACAATATAAGTGTTACCAAATGCATATACTAGTGTGGATTCATAGTCTAATGCTGAAATTTCATTTCCACTAACATTTTCGAAAATAAAGTGCTTTAATGTCAAGTCTACTCTCTAGCAAAGAAGATACTCATGCAGCAACCTCTTCAACATTGTGAAGATAGTTTCTATGGAGAAATCTTCAAGCAATTATACGCAGAAACGGAAACAGAAAGAGAACATACTCAACTTTGCTTGATTTGTTGTTTAATATCAATGGTCGTTTAACATTGAATTCTTGAGTATTAAGCAACGAGTGGAATTACATGTTGCAAATAATCCACTTGATTTATATACTTTTAGACAAAAGTACTTGAAAAATAATGAAATATTTTTTTAAGAATTGAAAACATTTGAAAAGGATAAAACATATATACTATAAAATTCGGTTAATGCCACTATGTATCTTTTCCTTCAGAAATCCATACCCTCTTTATTAATACTAAATATGTTAAAATTAACAGCATCCAAAATTAACAATGTTTTCATTAATATTTCATTTTACTAATACTAGATGAGCGTGGAAATTGGGTGGAGATTCTGAGGTTTTTAAAAGAAGATCTCCGGGAAAATACGCTGAATAAAACAGAACAAGATGACTAGAAAGATAGATACCATAACCATCGAATCCACAGAATGAAACTAGATATTAACGTTGTTGACGGAAATTGTAGTTAATTTAAGATGTTCAAGAAGTTTTCGTAAAGGGCTTGATCTTCCCTACAACGACAATAAGAAACTTTTGTTAAGATAGTTTCCCTTATTTTAAAATAAACAGCAGGAAAAGTTAATTCTGCTGTTAGATCGATAGAGTCGAGAAATACATTGTAAGCATTAGTACTTTATGAGAAAATTCATTGATATTATATTCAGTAATGTATATTTTGTGTTATTAATACATATTTTCTTCCCATATCATATATTTGTTGTAAAAAAGAAATGTAAAGTTGTCCATGCTGAATAATAATAATTACAAAACAACGTTGAAATGGAGGCAACTTCCGATTTTTTTCTGTACATAAGGCCTCTGTAGGTACAGATACAATTGATATTAAAGAGTGAAAAGTATGTGACTCAACCGGGGATCGAACCGTCCTAATGCGCTACCAACTGTGACACTCAGTCGACCAAATTCCCCATCACACACCTTCCACTCTTGATGATGTTCTCTCTCTAAACCACATAGAGAGTACCAGAACTCCTAGTTGTGCTTTGACTTTCCTTTGTTTCATAATGGTGAACAACTCACACGGAAGAAATAATTTCTAAAACTTGAAACTGAAAGCCGGCCGGGTGGTCGAGCGGTCTGCGGCGGTAGGCTATCGACTCAACGGTCCCGGGTTCGAGTCCCGGCAGGGGCATGGGTGTGGATTTTAACACTTGACAGCTAAAGGCAAATCGTGACGGGCCGAAGTCCAAAGTTACTAAACTGGCCCATATAAAAATAAAGTTTACCAAAGTTTTTTTTTTTTTTTTTTTTTTTAACTGAAAGGTCAAGAATTGCCAATGAGTAGGCAAACTCCAGATCCATCTCCGTCAATATGGATCAGTGTCGGAAAATTATTAAGACCCCTCAGACCAACGTAAGGATTAAGTTTGGTGTAGGATGCACTCCGTACACATTGTCATTTTTAGGTTATTTTTAAGTTGATAACTTGTTTTTATCCCTCAGATTTATTCCAATTTTTAATATTGGTGTATAAATATACTTAAAATTCTAGTTCTGTAATAAAGTGTTAAAATCTAATCTTGCTCCCAAATTATTCCAGGTTAATAGGTTTAAATACTCTTTATCACAGCAAAGTTAGTTACCACTAATAAGTGCGTGGTGCTTCCTAGCACGCAACACACAACAATACTTGGTGCATAATTGTCACATATTTGTTTTGCGGTATGTACATCACCCAATTCACATCGCATTATGTGCCGCAAACTGCTACTTTTCTATAGGTTAAAATCGCTTGATTCTTAACAAGACCACGGATCTTTAAGTAAAAGTTTAAGTTTGTCCTTTGTACATCATTCAAAATAAACTTTTATGCGTACGGTTCATGGTAAATAATATCAAACTCCACAAATTTTATAATGCTTATTTTTTTTTTTTAAAAAAAAAGCATTACTTAATGCATTTTACACAAAATATATTTTTGCACCATTTCCTTCGATGTTATGCACGTCTAAGGTAAGTATGACATCCGTAAGAAAACACACAGTTCAATGAGCCTAAGAAAACATCCACGCCACTTTAGTCTACAGTTGCAAGCTACAGTGCAGTGAGAGGTGTTGTGGGAATTTCAATGTCACGAGCGGAAGAAAAGCACTTCATTTCGTCAATTTGGAAAATTAGTGCCGGCGAAAATCATTTTGATACATTTATATAATTTTAGGCAAGCTTATATGTATTTTACCCAGACGTATTCCCCTTAAGCTCGGGATTTCATCTCGCTGTATCAAGTAGATGTCGATTAAAAATGTATTTAAGAAGTGCTGTAAATACGGATATTTACATATATCGTGTGTTGTCAATTTGTATTTCTTTTTCTGATCTTTAGATATCTCATATTCAGTCCAGTATAGGGTGTCGATAGGATGCTGGAAGATTGTCCGCCACAAGCTAGCAAGTAGGTACCACCATGCCATTTGCTTAACAATATCGAACAATTAAGGTTCAAACATTACAAGTTTAATAGTCTCTTGGTCGGAATATGTTCATTTTTCTGCATTTTAATGTTATAAGGATCTGATGTTTTAAATGTGTAACACTGCTAAATTGTATAATTCTTCAATTTAAATGTTAGTACTTCGTTATTGAACTTGAAATTTTAAAGTGACTATCAAAGAACCTAAAAATCTCCAGTCTATTCATTATTGCGTAAAGTCCATGAATTAAATTCAAACTTAAATTATAACAAAACGACACTAGTACAAACGTAATGTGCATTCTTTTATATTGCATTTGCATTTCACCCACAAGTTTTGAAAGGCAGTGACAAGTCCATGGTTGGGTTTAGATGGGCAGTGTTTTGCCCCTCAGTTCCTGGGACAGAACAGATTAGCAGAAACAAAAACGATGATCAAATATGAATCCCTGTGCCCGTCATTGATTCTAAAAAAATATGGGCACAGTATATTGACTATTTGGCAGAGGCAGTGACGCACTGAGAGATTCATATTTTAACTTAGTTTCTGTTTCTTTTAATCTGATCCCTCCAAAGAACTGAGAGGCAAAGAACTGCAGCTTTAAACCAAACCTTGGATTCATAACTGCCTCTTTAAAAAAATTCGGGTACATAATTTGTACCCAGAATTCAAAGGTACATTTTTTGAGTGTAGTCGGAGATGGAAAGCTTTGTATAAAATTAAAAAAAAAATAATCAAATTATTCGAGGGTCCACTTTATTGCCTATAAAATCTACTTTATGAATGATTAAGTATATTCAGTAAAACCATTATCGGATATTTATGATTGAACTGGCAGTAGTAAAAGCTAAGCAGTAAAATCACAAATATAGACAGGTTTCGTGCCAGGTTCCACATATGCATGACTCTCTACATCGCATGTACACATACGGCCTAACTATTGACAATCATCTTTTGGATAATGTTTACAGAACCTCTCACTGCAAACCGGAACTGAAAAACAAATAAATAATTAAACAACATAATGGTTCCTAATAGATAATACATATGTTCACGTCAAGTAAAGATATGTCATGGGTATCCGAGGAAAACTATGAATTTCCATCAAGAGTTGGAAGTAATCAAATACGGGAAGCACCTTTGCCTTGGAACACCTTTGCGAAGGTGAATTTAACCTTCGGTTTCTACAAAACGATTTTGTTGAATTCTGTATTCACAAAACAAATCTGGGGCTCAAGGCTACTAGGTAAATGTTACAAAAGCATATAAATTGTATTTTTTTTTTAAATACTTACATCCATTATAACTTATTTCGGTAGTGTCAACTAGCAATTTGGAATGCAGCTTGACATATTTCTATTGAACGTATAAGAAATAATAACTATTCGAATACATATTCTAAAATATCGATATTTGTTTCGTATATTTATAATGAAAATATATCATAGATGGATTCTAGATTATTTATTTTTTACAAATAGCACAACAGATAACAAAATCATGAATTTACCTAAGAAACCTTTACACTACAATTTATATGATGTTTGTAACACCTACCAGTGAACCTCGAAAACCAGATACGTTTTGATTTTGATAACACAAAGTGATCTTCTCTAATGTAGAAGTCCATAATACGCACCAATAGTTGATCAGTGCTTACAATTTGAAATGGCTTTTATGCGATTATTTTTACAACGGATCTTTACAGTATTCCCCCATATACCGTTCATTTCCTGAATTTTTATTACAGATTCCAGAAAATTTTCAAAAGTGCTTTTATCGTTAACAGTATATATTTATTTACTGATCTTAATGCTGCATGTGAGTGGGATGCGTGTCTTCAAATGGGAAAACACATACAACATATAAGAAGGAATTTAACAGTTATAAACGATCAATAAATGTTAATGTAGTTTTTAGTACTTCGTTATTGAATTTACCTGATATTAGCAGAAAATACTCTCAGACAAAATCGTGGCCACAATGCTATATTTGAATGAAATTTGCCATCAATTTCTGGAATATACATTGACAAAAGAGAACGAGATGCAATGAACATTTAATTATAATTTAATACCCTGATATTAATTGCTTAAATGTTCAATATGGTATCGACATTGCAATATTTTGCACTATGGCTGAAATGAACTAAAAAATTATACTGAATACGAACGTCATTTAAGGATATAATTAACTTATATCAGCAACATAAGTAAGTTAGGAGTGAGGTAATTATTACAGAGTTTATACAATACTTTGCACATACAATACTTTACAGAGTTTATACAATACTTTAGTTGGCTATTATACATCATAAAATGATTCAAAGGGCTTTAATTTTGTGTCAAATTACAAACAAAATTTACAAACAGTGCTGGTTCATTACACAAAAACTAAAACACTCGTGTAAAAACAAAGTTAACAACGTCTTTAACGAAACGAACTTCGCGTCCTTTCTGATAAAACAAAGTTAACAAAAGGATAAAGATAACCAAAAGTGTTCAAGGATAAAACATACATTTAGCCCAAGATAGAACCAACAAACAAGCGTCAGAATGAAACTGTTATGCATACGGGTCTCGACGTATTATGTACTAGTCATGGAGTTAGATCCGTGTCTACTTAAATCTACCCTCCGATTGACTTCACAGACTTGTTTCAGGTGTTAACAGGATATAAAAGGTATTGGCCACATGATTCTTTCTTTAGCGCTTAGTCGCAATATTGGATTCAAAGTGGCGGAAGCGTTTAGTTTTAGTAGTAAGTATCTTGGCCATTTGCAAGCCAATTTGGAAGTTCTTGTTTTACAATGCAAGGTCTATGTAGATCTACATATTTTGCGCGTAATGTAGCCCATTTCGAGATATTTGAGGCCAATAATGAGGTACGGAGCTAGGCCCCAAAGTAAATAGGTTCGAAATTCCTGTGGACTTTCATTCGTCTGACCTTTGTCTGCACTTTAATTATCACTATATGTTGCTGGAGGCTCATGGGTTCATCCGCCAAAAATAATGGTAATCATATTGTAAACGGAGGTAAGGCCAACGGAAGTAAATAGTAATAATCGACTTTATTGTCTTAGTGGCTTAGCTCTCCTCACTAGATGCATAATTTGTAGTTTTCTAAATAAACGAAAATATTTTTTTGTTTCAGTTTGGACATTGTATAACGTAGAAATTGAAAACAGAAGATTAAGTTAGCATTTTCGGAGATTTGTAGAAGATACTCAATGGAAAATAAAATTAAAATTTAGTCCATAAAATACACACGTATACATTTTGGTCATTTTTTTATATTTTCATGCATTCCTATAGATAAAAATTAACTCTGCAAGATAATATAAAATTAACTCATGTTACACTGTTTGGGCCCATTCTGTGACTGCGAAAGATACTGTGATTATTTTTATATCTGATATAAAAACAGCATACGTCCAGGACGTGTGCAGATTTTGCACGAAATACGTCGTAAGAAGTTCTCTTTTTGCGCTAGTCGTAAATTCTTGCTCAAGGTTGCACTAAACGTGGATACATAGAAATTATCTGGGTTTATTTAAGCAAATGCATTGTCCGTGAACTCAATTATGGGTATTTAATAGACTTATGTTCTGAACTGGGTAAAACATACAAGATAGTTGTACACACAGAAAATAAAACAACAGAGCACCTACGGCTATTGTGAAACCATGAAACCTGTGCCAGTACCACAAACCTGTCCTTGTCAAAGTGAAAATAGTTCGAGATGTAGAAAAGTTACTGCTTCTTTCTTATCACTCCAGTACATCAAGAACTTATTACAGAAATGATGTCCAATGAGTAACTCAGAAGATCAACAATCGCTAGGAAGTATTATTGTTGATGAGGAGTAAACATTTTCTTTTCACTAATTGAACCTCTGATATTAATAACATTCTTGTAAAAGAAACACAACACTGCATTTTTCTGAAAGGGGGAGTGTTGATACATTGGAGTTCCGTGGAAAAATAACATACACCCACATAATTTATTTAAAATAGCATATGATTTCAACACATTTTATCTTTGGTATCGAGGGCATTAGTTTGAAAAATTAAACAAAAGAATACAATTCGCCTCAACTCCTTGAGCACTGCTTATCTTCACCTTCAAAAGCACTGCGCGGAGGTATGGGTGACGGAGTGAATTACCTCCTAAATTAAATATTCATGATAAATTCGCCAGTGTGATGACAATGTAAACTCATATATTAAGTGTACTTACCAGGATTAATAGCTGATGTAATTATGCTTGTGATTGTGAGAACAGTTACAATTACTGCCTTCATTGTTACAAAGCTGTGAAATAAATTTTATAATCAATGTTAACCAATACTATTATCCATTCTCAATACTTCTTATTTAGGCGTTAATCATAGTTCGTTTTTTGCCCAATTTCTTATTACGGTTGTTCAAGAGGTTGTACACAGAACTTCTCACATTAGCACTGTAAACTACTGCCATTAAACAAAGAACCAACAGCGTTTCCCAAATTAAATAAAAATGTCATGGACATATATCCTATAAGAAGCCTCCGATGCTCAGTAATGAAGCATTGACTTCAGATTTGGGAACTTCTGGGTTTAATCCTGCCTGTTGACCATCATAGCTGAAACTTTTCCAGAGCCTTTCCTAAGTCACACCAGGCACATGCTGGGAATATAGGTTCAAATTAGGCCTGTTCGACTCCTTCCAGCATTCTTTTCCCCTTCCTTATGCTGACCTGACCCTTAAATTCCTAATCGCCATAAATATATTCAAAATGTATCCCGTTTTATGCAACTAGCTCGAAGCTTCAATCGTTGAACTTTCAACTTACGACGATAACATATTTCATTGATTTTTAATGAGTGTTGGATGTTAACCAATATTCTTTTAGACAGCACAAGCATATTGTATAAGTGCTTTTGGATGTTCAGATATGAATGTGTATTTATAATAGTGAACCCGTTATATCAGATGAATTATTCAGTCTAATGTATTGTCATTTTTTCTGCCTAACAAAAGACGGTACAACTTTGAGTAATTTTCAGTAACGAACTACCTCATCAAATCTAGCTGTCATTAAACTAGTCTGCTTTCAAATTTCACAGTATTTTTCTAGCTTGGATTCGAACTCGACGCTATGTGACTTATGGCCTCACACCTATGAACACTTGCCCAGTGCTGTCCTCTATTAGGATATACTGTTCTGTTTAAATAATTAACCCTCTCAACCTGATTTGGTAATTGCATTCTTCCTCATTGATGACAATGTCCCTCAATAGAAATAAATCGTTCGTTGAATGTATGTAAATGTTATTCCTGTTAATAATCATTCAATTTTGAAACAAATCGTCCTACAAAGAGAATCTTTTAGTGATTTCAATTTCCTGCAAACAAATTGCTGCTCGCTGTTGGAAAGTCGTACAATTTATACACGTTTCGACCGACCTTTATTTACTTCAGAGAATTTCTGGGAACCCATTGCGCAGCCATTACACAATTTTAGAATATACAGACTTTTATAGAAAAAGTTATAACTCCTTGCTACTAGATGTTCCGTTAGCCCAGATTCCAGTGGTATCGCAAATTTTAAGATCAAAACTTGTTTGCCCACACTTTCTGTACCATGTAGCTCCGAAACAAAGTGAAATTAGACAAACGACAAAGATATACGTTCTTGTTATTTTGATAAGAGTCCTTTGTTCCTAGAATTTTGGACACTATTTTTGTCCACCTTTGTATATTCAGCTTAAGAATATAGGTGTTTCAAAAGAAAGAATCATTATACCATGTTAATATATTTGAGTGGAGAATGTACTTAATGATTTCCTTTAAATAGCAAATAAATCATTTGGCAGTGAAGCGAAAATTTTATGTATTATACAGTTTTTGAGTTTCATAAATCATTACACGGAAACTAAATCTAATGTCTTTCTCTAAACATATTTAGAACAGGTACAGACAAGTGATTCAGATCCCAGTCGTTGGGCTGTGCACCTAAGCTCCCACCAGCCATCAGCAGCGAGCATCTTATTTATGATCAATGTTGAGTTCGAAAAATTGCATTGAACATTTCTAAAAATGCCTTAACCACCTTTACAGCACTAGTAGCTCCAAAGATGAATTAACGGAACTACGAAGCATTCACTAAGATTTCGGTGAATGGTAAGGCTTGATCTCATCACGCCAAAAACAGTCCAATAACAGCTCAATTACTTTCCTAGCCCACAATAGTTTCTGAGTTAAAAATTGTCTAGAGGCTGACAGATGGAACGAGCACATGCTTAAGTCTTCACAGCAATAAAACGTAGCGATTCATCTTAATTAAATGTGATCTGTAAACAGTTTTAATATGTATGAACAAAACACTACTGCTTGTATTGCAACGTAATTCTCCTCTAGATCAGTTAGATATACTTCGAATGATAAACTGCAATTAGAAATACTTCAGTGTAATTTTACAGTAAACCATTCCTAATATACAGTTGTCTGTACATTATATTACTTTTTTCTGTTTGTTTATTATTTGATGTTGCTCTCAATTGCAAGCTGACTTGGAGTAAAACATGGAAACAAAAAGAATATGTATAACCATATAATTAGTATGAAAAATTATGTGAAGTGTGTGTCTGAATAGTGTTAGTACAGTAATGTTCTATAAAAAGCATGATAAATATATTTAACATGACTTATCAATTCATTGAAAATAGAATCTTTACGATTATCAATTTGTACCTCAAAATTTCGCAACATAGTGCATGCTG
>JAGDQP010039586.1:0-17670 GCA_022664845.1 Lepisma saccharinum | reverse complement strand
TATATGCCTTGTGGGGTATCGTTGAACAGCTCTTGATGAATAATCTACAAATCAATAAATAGTTTCTCATATAAGGTGAGATTAGAATTTTTGAAAATAAAAAAAAACTTCAAGATCTACCTCAGCCTGTAGGCCTACCGAGAGGGATTTTTAATATAACGACGGTGAGAAAACATACGACATTACACTCGCTTTGTTACATGATCAACTTACAACTTTAGTGATCCAGTCCGTTCCACAAGAAATGCCAGACAATCAATTAGCTTATATTCTAGGTGAAGACGGAGAGGTGTTAAAAGTAAAGCAAATGTTGTTTCCCGGAAATTATCCCTGTCCCGTGTATTCGGGAAGGAGACTCGTAACGATGTAGGGACGTCCCAATACATTTGAGCTTTGGTTGCTATAAAGTGTCGGTTTTCTATCCATATCAACCCTGACAATGTTACCGGTGCAAGTCATTTTCTCATTTGATTCATGATGTGAGGCAAGTTCCGAGAACAGAAACATAAGCACACATCAAAACTCATCGGTAAAACGCAGTTAAATACAGTAAAAAAGCAAAGAATTAAAACTATCCTTCGAGGAGTTTTTGCTATTATTCCAGCAAAAAACAAGGCATAGTGATATTTCCTCTAAGCAAAGTGACGTCATTGGAAGTGTTCCGCAGACAACGGCAGTAGTGTCAGAGGAGGAGAAAGGAGGGGGGAGTTGCAAAGAAGCAACAGGTATTGCATCAATCAGCGAAAATGAAAAGTAAGTGACGCTTCACTTTCTATAAATTCACAAGGACTTAATAATGGTAATGATCAGAAGAACGAAGCAATTACATCTAACGCTAGTAACATTAAATATAAAACTATAATATCTGAACAGGACAATCACATTGATGTACATATTGAGGGTACACTAATGGATGACACAAGTAGTAAACAAATCATAGATGACAGTGTCGATAAAAAGCAAAATGTATCGGGTAAATTCCAGGTTAGCGAAATTAAAGGACTCAAAAAGCAAGGACAGACTGAAATATTTGCGCAAGGCAATAGTGAAAAAAGTCTAAACATATTAGTGGAAGCCAAGAAGATCTTTGTGCAGGTAGAATTACGACACGATCGAAAGTACTCGAGGCGGCTCGTGATTAGGATGACGATCATAGCTCATCTTCTAATTAAAAGTTACAAACATATACGTTCCGAAAATGGAAGGAAAACGTGTGTTGAAGATACTAATATTATTAATTATACGTATTATATGAATTTTGGGTTTCTTCACTGAAACAATGCTCCCGCAAAAGTTCATGTTTCGGTTGGAAAACTTTAGAAATCACGTGTAACGCAAATATAATTGTTAGATTTTAATACACATTGTTACTAGAACGAAAATTTGTGAGAAAATTATTATGTTCACCACGAACTTCATATTCAAACTCAACCACAAGTTGAGATTCTTGTTGCGAACTTAGTTCCGAAAGTACAAATCTTGTTCCCAAAGAAAATTTAGGTGGCAGTAACTTACTATCACCGGAAGTCATTGCTTTAGCAAAAAGTATGAGATTCTTTTGGAAAAACAAGGTTTTATTATTATCTAGAAACATTTTTCTATTAAACCGATGTTTAGCGATAATAAAGAGGATCCGATTTCCAATGAATGTTGAAAGTTTAATGGAGGACCCTATAGTAGTGCAGGTGTTGTGCACACCAACTCAGAGGAAAGTTACTGTTATTTAATAGTGAATAAAGGGAAACCCCTCTAATTGCACCATCGTTTTATAAAATCAGCTGCAGATACCAAAGTCCGTAGGGTGTTGAAAAGAACTTTCAACA
Organism: Lepisma saccharinum; assembly: GCA_022664845.1. Lineage (NCBI taxonomy): Eukaryota > Metazoa > Arthropoda > Insecta > Zygentoma > Lepismatidae > Lepisma > Lepisma saccharinum. The sequence continues at coordinate 15,847 of JAGDQP010039586.1, read as the reverse complement.
TCATGGTACTCGTGGTCCTTTACAAGAGTTGCGTTAATTAGCTGTTGCACCCACCAGAGGCAGGTTAAGACCCTAAAATGGGGCATGCTAACTACTTGTCGAGGTAAATTAGGTCCATTAGATGTTTATGCGCTACATAAATTAGTAGGGGGCGTCAGGCGATAAACCAGTGAGTAATAGTGGCCCGCACCACAGAATTGATGTTGAAAAATTTAATTCGTGTCTCGCATAAAGGCTCATGTTCGCAAGTTTCGTCCCAATCAACGTGCAGCAAGAGTAAGATAAGCATCAGAAAAAGTTGTGCGTTTTATCATAACTTAGAAGCTAAACAATTTCAGAGCTAGGCAACACGAGTACTGTGTTACGTCAGAACTAAGTAAGATTCTGATTAAGGCAAGTTTTAATCTTGTGAAATAAATGTCGACATACACCAGAGGTGAAATATCGCTGCAAAGATATATATTTAGACAGTGTAGAACGAAACACTTAGCCAAAGTGTGTGGTTGTCACATACGGCATTAGAAACATTTTAGAATTTAACACAGTATGAATAACAGCCCATTACGAAATATCCAAGACGCAGAGATTCTGGAAGACGACAGGAGAAGAATTCTTTCAATTCGGAGGACTCACTGCAAGAGGATCGTCGAATTAAGATTGCCAGCATAAGAATGGCACATGCTTTCAAATAGAATACAAGAGGCTGCATCAGTATTGAAAGACGCATCAGAAAGAAAGAAATCGTAAAATATCAAATAGCGCAGTGTAAGTTTGTGCACGAACTATTATTACCAATGATATTCATTTATACAAGCGTGTGTGTTTCTTGAAGCATCGTCGAAAATTTCATACATATTGTTAGCGATAAACAGAAATAAAGGTCGCAGCTCAAGTAAACCATTTTCGCGACTGTGACTTCAGTTGAGGAATACAATTCTGACGCCCTTTGTACTGTTCTATATCCATATAGACTCGCTGAGTGTTGTCCCAATTATTTAAACTTCCTGGATTTCGTCATAATCTCCCCAGTTTCCTAACCTAACCTAGCAATTGGCCCAACAGACGTCCCCACATGCCACAATGCCTGTTCATGAAAATTCAAGTTTCGTTTTTGCAAAAAATTACGCTGAAATTGAAAAAGTGTAAATGTAAAAATGTTACAGAATTATCACATCGCTACGTTAAATTTAGTAGGCAACCATAGTCATACTACGGAACAGTCATTATACTATTTTCTTAAAGCAAATGCGATATACCTGCTTTTCGTACAGGAGCTGGCATTCGTAGAATTCGATTATCCTGAATATGACCTTGTTGCTCATATAACCCCCCCACCTGGACCGATAAGTGGGATTCATATAAAGGAAGGACTTAGTGCATCCCCTTGCCAGAAAATGACTTGATTGCTATTGAAATACTGTATGTGGTATTCTTTACCTTAATATATACGCATTAAGTAACAATAATGACAGACAGGAGAGAGATACGTTTTTTACGAGGAATTAGCTTGCTAGCTACAAAAATATAAAGACAAACTTCATATTTCAGGCGGAGATTATAATTACGTAATTCATAGATTTGATAGTGATTCACAGACAAATTATAATCTGGCCTTAAAACAGTTATTGCTACTTTTGGTATACAAGACATCTGGTTATCCAAATATTTAGGAAGGGACGGGTATACCTTCTTTTACTCGCAGGGCTCCCGTCGACTGGGTAGATTTTACATAAACAATGACATACTCAAAACGTGCAAGGAAATCACTATTAAACTTTTAGTCAGAGCAGATAATTATAGTGTAATTATAGATATAAAATGGAAGGTCATAAATATTATTATCCGAGCTTCGATTGACATTTGAATGAGATAAATTTGCAAGATAAGGAGTACGTAGCAAAAATTGAAATGCTGTTTCAATATCTTATTACCAAAAAATAAAAATAATTCAATAGAATGGTGGATATGGGCAAAGCAACAAATGATATGGGAAACCAAAAACATATACAACAAGCAGGAAAACTTAAGAAACAACAATTAGAATATTGGTACCCCAATTAGACGAATGTAGTAAACAATATGAAAGTGCTAAAGACGTGCGTTTACTAACACAACTTATCAGGACCTTTTTAATTCGTGCTCATTCTTAACAAAAATGAGGATACTAGAAATAAATTTGAAAAGGTTGGCATTTTCAGAAAACCTGCTTTAACGCAAATTAAAAGAGAACGAAAGAGAGGAAAAAATAAGTGTATTAATCAGTTTTGTGACGCGCCAGGTCAAACTCACATTGACGAAGATGTATAATAGGTAGAGAGACTTAGCACGCTCTCCCATTTCTTGCCGCGGTAAAATTAATGGGTTTTTGTTCATAGCACGTTATTTTGAATTAATCCGCTAGGTAGCTCTGGCATAATGTCATATTATATTATAAGGTCTATGCCAGACCTACCTAGTGGATGAATTCAAAAATCACGTGCTCTGAAAAAGAAACATTAATTTTAGCGCAGTAAGAAATGGGGAGGCGTGCTAAGTCTATCTGAGATCCGCGTATAAATACTCTGTAATAAGACAACAATACAAATTATATTTCCAAGGAATTCCACTAAATAATAATTACGAACATTTCATGAAATTCGTCACAAACATTTTGGGTGAAAAAGATCAGAATTTATTGCAAGCCTCTATTTCTATACAAGAAACACAAGAGGATATTCATCAGTGAAATAAAACCTAATCGATTAAATGGTATTTTTTGTATGTTAATGTATCATTCATCAGATATATACAATTCTTTGCGGGAAACCAATTGTATTCCCGAAGAAAATACCAATGGAATTGCGGTATTAATATCAAAAGACTTCAAAGTGACATGAATTATCTCACTGAGTGCTGTAAAAATAATTTGCTTAAAATAAATGTTAGCAAATGTTCAGTAGTGACTTATACAAGACGGAAGTATCCCATTCATTTTACCTACAAAAATGATGCAGACATCTTCCCAACTACGGAAAATGTAAAGGATCTAGGTGTTCTGTATGACTCCAAGCTAACGTTTGATTCTCACATTCACAACATAGTAAATGGTGCATGTAGAAATTTGGGCTTTATTATTAGAATTGATCGTCAATTCAAACATATAAAAACTCGTCAAATGTTATTTTATTCATATGTTCGTTCCAAATTGGAATACACAAACCTAGTATGGAGTCTACACAACAAATTCAATCTCCTAAAATTTGAGAGAGTTCAAATGAAATTATTGAGATATCTAACGCGTTAAAAATTGTGACCCTTTTCATACGGATAATCCTAGAACGAATATAATTAGGAAATCATCAATAAGGAGGATTAGTGCAGCCTATAATGCTGTAAGAAATCGATGTAAACACCACTAATATAAAGAAGTTCAAACTACGTATAGTAAAAATGTTTCACTAGTTGTAAGATATTGACTCTTAATCTTATTTTTATTTTAATTTAATTTGACACTGTTACTGGATCTGCTATGTTCCGTAAATAAATAAATAAATAAAATCTTAGGGACAATACACAGATGTTTCAATGAGGTTAATAACTTTATTCACTTGTGACAGAAAATATTTATGGAAATACTAACAAATAGGTTAAAATTTGTTGTAAAGCAAATTCTTAATGAATATCAATTTAGTTATAAGGGTTCAAACCCATTATATTTTGTTATAAATACTAGAGGCAATTCAATATATTTTTTATAAAAAATATGTCAACAGGATAACTTTGACATTATTAGCTTTGACTTATCAAAGTCTTTGATTCGCTCTCTAGTAATTATTTATTTAAAGTGATGTAAAAAATGGGGTTCCCGCAGTTTTTATTAACGTTGTGAAATCTTTATTTATGTCAAACTCTCTCAGATTTAAAATGAACAGACAACTTACCTTGCCTATACAAATACAACGTGGCTTGGTTCAGGGCTGTCATGCCTCATCCATTCTTTTCCCTTACTATGGCACCTATCATGAACAGCTTACAAGCAAGACGGGAAGGTATTAGCTGCCATTCTAGGCCCATTTTTGTCATAGGCTACGTGGTCGACCTGACTTATGTTTTTAAAATGTCTACAATAAGCAAAATAGTCTCAGAAACATTAATTTTATTTGGTCAAGTCTCAGGCATACAATTGAACTAGAACAATCCTAAGATTTTGATATTAAATAATAAGCTCAGGGAGGAATATTTAACGTGACTGAACAATTAAAAATCCTTAGGATAACATGGTTTCAGTCTATGACTCAAACCATTCAGCATAATGTATCGGAAATCCGTGCCAACTTAGTGTATATGTTTACGAATTATTCAAGATACTTTAACAGCATAATTTCAAGAATAAGATTCCTGAATTGTTATGTGTTTAGCGAATTAGTTCATATTTTGCAGTCATTTCAGCTGCCGAACAGAGAACGTGCTATATTAAAGAAATATATAGTTTTTTTTAGTGTGGAGAAGTTTTATTGAAATTTTTACCACATTACAAGACAACAAAAGGACACACTTGTGACTGAAAAAGTTTCTCAGAGGCCGATATATGATTATTATCTAAAAACAGATTTTCTTGTATTTTGCGGCTAATACTTTACAAATAATGTTATCTAAAAGGATATAAACAGTAAAGCTCTATATATCCAAAATTTATACTTTAAATATTGTAATGTACCTCAGTGTCAGAAGTTTGAAAAATATGCGAATTATCATAGGGAAATATACTAATACACGATTAACAAGTCGAGTATAATCTTTAAGAGTATTTCATAGGAAGGCTATATATCTTAATATATTATGTGTTTATTCAGCATAACAGATTGATATTGGTATATAATTTGATGAAAATATTGGTTAAATCAACAATTGAATTAAAGAGTGATAGAGCGCGGGACTCCAACTTCCAAGGCCGTCAGTTCGAGTCGCGTGTTGGCAAGGATTTTTTGTCTGTAATGTATATTCCTCAATGCATGAACAATAATTAAATAAATTATTATATTAAAAGAAGTCAGTTGTATATGTATTCATAGAACCATTTCGAGACATAAGTAATCATTAATTTTAAAATGTAACATAAGAGAGATGTTTGGTGTTGAATGTTATATGTGAATGTTAAATACAAATTAAGTAAAATGTGTGTGTAATAGCAATAAATATATGTAGTGTATTTCTCTACAGCTATTTGTCATACGCAGGTTACTTCTAAATATTCTCAATACAGCATGGGATTTACGTTATTGAAAGATAGTACTATAATCTCTTTATATGAGAAATTTGCATCCAGCGGTTAATTCATTCACTGTTAAAGATGTGTATTATTAAGCATACATTATATTATTCTACTGCGTGATCACAGTTATGCAGACTAAGATGCACAATTTATTGTATAATTTCAGTGAGGCGGTTTGTTCTAATCTTTTGAAATTATTAACATTTCCCTCACAATTCACGCGAGAAACTGAAACATACATAATTGTATTTTAATGACAAATATGCAGTATTGAGAAAAGTGACCAAAGTTGAACCCGGGTCCATAGGTAGGACCACGTATTATTTCGCAACAAAGGTACTGTCACAAGGTGACTCAGAAAGGAAAATAAGCGTACGAAGGCGAATACTGTGTGTTGGAATTTGTAACGTCGAATCCCGTTAAGGAGGGTTTGTACCTCTCCATTTTTGTTCTCAAATGAATGAAAGTTTTACAACTGTTGACAAAATAGTGAATGTTGTAAGTGCACTCCACATAAAAAATGCGCATCTCAACGCCTGACAGATAGTCGTCGATATGACTGCGTTTTTTATCATATACTTCCTTCAGGTAAAATGTTATTATTTCTTCTCCTTCTTTCCTCCTGTGAAACTAAAATCAGTAAAGAACTTTTGTACAGAATTTCTCGAAACATGCATAAATTCGTACCGATGGAATGGAGGAAAATTTTAATGAAACGACATCCAAAATACACAAAGTGGAGAAATTTAAACACACAAAGAGAATAAATGAGACGATGGAAGCCAGTAATATATGGTAGATCCGTAGAAAGAAACATAAAGGTAAAACGGGAGAGATAGAGAACATTAGAAATTTGAGCAAGGGAAATGTAACAAAGATAATGAGGGGCTAAAATCAACACTTAGCTGCTCCCAGAAATCAAACATGACAGGTTTATATCATCTAGTTTAAGTAATTATAATACGCAGGCGGATGTGTTCGAAGCTCATTGGTTACTTTCAAAATTCTGTCTAAATTTGTTGCTCAGACTACGAATTCGTAAAACACTTCAACTTGAGGTTTTGTGACATATCTTGTATAAAAAAATCAACAGTGGTCGAATAGGAAGTAATTAATTCTTAAATGTAAGAATGTACGGACTCCAGAATGTCTAGATTTCGGAATTTGGGAATTTTTGTCGATAATGAGAATCCCATAATCAGAAATATGAACCGTGACATAAAGGATTGACAGAGTTGTAAAAAAGAAACCATATAAATTCACAATTTCACTAATTGTGTAATGGAACTAAATTCGAAAATTTTCATTTTGAGGCGAAGAAAGAGAGAAATAGAGAGATAGTGTGTGGGGAAAAAAGAATAGTTTTTCAAAGAAATTAGTTTTTCATTTAGTCTCTCAGTCTCCTTATCCTCTCCGTCTTTCTCTGTACTCTAGAGAGAGAGAGAGGAAGAGAGAGTATATTTTACACATACCAATAAATAAACTCAAAACAGAGAGGGACGAGAGAAAGTGGGGATAGAAAAATAGCCTTTTTAAATAATTTATTTTTATATTTATTAAGAGCTTACCCTTTTCGTCCCTCTCTGTATTCAGTTGAACACATACACACATAAACAAACGAACGGATAGAGAAAGAGGGCCAAAAGAAGAGACAAACACGATAAGATCTATGAATGGAATAATGCAAGGGAAATTGAAAGCGCAACAGATTTAACCATGAAACATTTTCATTGATGTATTACAAACACACACATTCTTATTAATCTCTCTACTGTTCAATTATTTGCATTTTTTAGCCAGAGGATCATTCTCATACAAGTATTATTTGAAAAAATATCGTGGCTTAACTGGGAATGGAACCTAGATCTACGGACAAAGTCCAACACTTTAACCATTATACTACATCGGACATAATTTCCTATTTACTAAAATCGTGTTATAATTATATTTGTCAGAATCAGAAGAAAGGAAATTATCAGCAGTGCCGTGAGAAAGTCTTATTCACCACTTTGAATGAGTGTTTAGAAGCTTTGGCCAGGCCATACACTGTTTGACGTAATAGTTCAGACAGCTTGGTTGCTTGCTTCCAAATTGAATATTTTTGTTATTTGATGAAGAGCAGTTACCATTGTCTTATTGAGCAACAGGAAAACTATTTTTGTTCCAACCAGAACTCCAACCCATATCACTTTTACGTTGAATCAGAAAGCAAACGCTTTAATGATAGCTATTTTTACAGCTGAAGAAATATTGCCAAGATTTGTCTTAATAAAGAACCACCAAATTATGTCACGCGAAGTGAGTCATAATTAAACAAACTTACTGCTTGTATAAGGAATAATACTTATTTCCGTCTGCGCAGTTGTTTTTGTAACAACAAGTCTGTGGCTGCTTTTTATAGTTTTTGAACTTACTCTTTGCTCCAGAGATTCTCTTTTAAATCCACATTGTATATTTTTGTACATTGATTTTGTTAAAACAGCTTTTCGTCTAGATGAAAATTCCTTAATGAAAATTATTATTAGAATAAGATGTTATTAGTATTTCTTCTCACGTTTTTCGCGTGAAACTGGAACATATGTAATCGGGTTATTTCATGACAAATCATCGAATTGTAGAAAAAATTGTTGCATCATCATTTTAGAATAATTTTATTTTTCGTATGTGGGTTCATACCTATCTGAAGATTTCAGAATAACGTTTGAAAAAACGTTATGTCCTTATTTCTCCCGTGGCGACCATATTTTCAAGTTTCAACATGGCGGGTGGCGTCTTATACCCCCGTAGACATGTACGTAAACCTGAATATATATATAAAGTAGAAGAGCTTTAAAGCTGAAAAGAAAACGTTGTGTACCTCTTGAAATATTCTTTGAAGATGTGGAATTACCTTCACATGAATTCCTTTCTTTTAAAAGTTAGTCTAAATACGATTAACGAATTGTATAAATTTAGAGTTTCAACCATTTTCTGTGTAAAGGTTTTGAATAAAAGGCTATTAATTTTTTAAAAAAGGTTTGACCTACCAATCGGTGTCTCCACGCAATAAATCATGGCAATAAATAACACCCCTTTCTCTCTACGGGAGTTCAAACATGGCAGTTGTAAAAAAATACCGTATTTCAAGCCTAAATATCTCAGATGGATCCTCATGAAAAAAATAAAATAAATGTAGTTTTGGTGTCGATGTAGTTTTACATGTGCCAAACTCACAGCAAAAACTGAAATTTTTATTTCGAAGTGATTTCGCAAGTACAAGTGAATTTTCTCTACTGTCATACTATACATATCCAAAGACCACTAATTATCTTTACAAAGAACACCATTGTTTTCTGTGGAGCAGTCGAATATAAGTCTGCAATCATATAAGACGAATATAAGTCTCTTGGTACCTACCAACAGAGTGCCTGTATACAAAAAATCGTTGAGTTGAACTACATGCCGGTATTTCTACGGGGTTGAAACCCGGTTGCATTCTTCCTTTCTTCGATCTTATTGTATTTGTCTTTTCCTTTAGTTCTCTTTCTCTTTGATTATGTTTATGTGTGTATTTGTAAATAATACTCTCTCTCTCTGTCTGTCTGTGTTTCGTTCTCTTTCCATTCAAATTCTTTCTCGGTCTCGTGATTTGACTTGATGTGGTATATGTAATAACAGAGGTCCAAACAAATATTTCCTTTTCGTTTGTGTAAGTTCCTATACCTTACAAAATGAATAAAATTACATGTAACCTCAGAATGATATGAAATTCTCCAGATGATCCATTTTAAAGAATATTGCCATTAACGAATATGTTATAGACCTACCATATTATCTTATATTTCTCTTTCTTTCCTCGTCTTACATTCAGATTGTCTCTCAGTATTTCTCTAACAGATAGCTAAATGCAGAATCTGATAATCTCGTGAACAAATGAGAACAAATTTACTTCATATTAGTAAATTTAAAGCAATGCATATACGTTTATTGCTATGAGCTTCGGTAATTCTCTAATGGTGCTAGAGATTGTCTGATTTTTTTTTCAGATTCCTATATCTCAAATTAAGAAATATAGTCAATATAGATTTACTAAATTTTAAAATTGGAATAATCCGAAACTGCGGAATCTCGTTGTATAAGATTTCTGCAAAGTCTTAAACAGAAAATGGCAATGATTGTTTTTTCAAACTTACTTCCATTACTCGATTAGTGAAATTGTGAATTTATATGGTTTCTTTTCTACAGCCGTGTCAGTTTTTTCTGTCACGGTTCATATGCGAAATTCCCAAATTCCGAAATCTGGACATTCTGGAGTCCGTACATTCTTACATTTAAGAATTAATTACTTCCTATTCGACCACTGCTGGTTTTTATAGAAGATATGTCACAAAACCCCAAGTTGAAGTGTTTTATGAATTCGTAGTCTGAGCAACAAATTTAGACAGAATTTTGAAAGTAATCAATCAGCTTCGAACACATCCGCCTGCGTATTATAATTACTTAAACTAGATAATATAAACCTGTCATGTTTAATTTCTGAGAGCAGCTAAGTGTTGATTTTAGCCCCTCATTATCTTTGTTACATTTCCCTTGCTCAAATTTCTAATGTTCTCTATCCCTCTCGTTTTTCCTGTATGTTTCTTTCTACGGATCTACCATATATTACTGGCTTCCATCGTCTCATTTATTCTCTTTTTGTATTTAAATTTCTCCACTTTGTGTATTTTGGATGTCGTTTCATTAAAATTTTCCTCCATTCCACCGGTACGAATTTATGCATGTTTCGAGAAATTCTGTGCATAAGTTCTTTACTGATTTTAGTTTCACAGGAGGAAAGAAGGAGAAGAGAAATAATAACATTTTACCTGAAGGAAGTATATGATAAAAAACGCAGTCATATCGACGACTATCTGATAGACTTTGAGAAGCACTTTTGTTATGTGGAGTGTACTAAGAATATTCACTATTTCGTCAACAGTTGTAAAGTTTTCATTCATTCGAAAAACAGAAATGGCGAGGTACACACCCTCCTTAGTGGGATTCAGCGTTACAAATTCCAACACACAGTATTCGCCTTCGTACGCTTATTTTCCATCCTGTGACACCATGTGACAGTAACTTTGTTACGAAATACTACAAGGTCCTACTTAGAGACCCGGGTTCAACTTTGGTCTCATTTTCTCAATGTTGCATATTTGTCTTTAAAACACAATTACTTACGTTTCAGTTTCTCGCGTGAAGTGTGAGGGAAATGTTAATTTCAAAAGATTAGAACAAGCCGCCTCACTCAAATTATATAATAAATTGTGCATCTTAGTCTGCATAACTGATCACACGGTAGACGAATAAAGTACATATATAATAATACACATTTTTAGCAGAGAATGTAATAAACGCTGGATGAAAATGTGTCTTATTTAAAGATTATACGCTGAAATATGTCAAATGCATTCGTAAAAACTGAAACATACTCTGGATTTATTTTAATTGGTGCAATCGACTCTTGGAAGGTGAACGATTCATGTTTATGTAAAGAAATGAAAACAGTCGTTAGCACAAATACGTAATTAGCTTCTCTTTTCGTTTTAAAAAAAACACACAAAAAGAGCTAGTATTGAGGTTCATTTTAACAGTTAATTATTCAGCTAAAAATGTAAGAATTTGGAATTTTAATAATGATAAATCATTCCTTTTTTTTATATTGACATAAACTATTTATTTGTTTCTTAATAATCGTCCTTACATGATATAAATTAATTACATAATTATGTCAGTGCGTGGCATTCCACATATAAAAAATACTATACACTGTAGAATACTTGTAAAAAGTAAATTTGTTTTTATATGGCATGTTACAAACAAATGCTGAACAAAAACGTATTTGAACCTTTTTTTCTAATCATAATAGATTTTATGTAAATCATTAACATAATATGGTCGGCGCGTGACGTTCTCACAGTGTGTTGAGCGTGCGACTTTCAATGTACTAAGAAAAGTACTATACACTGCAGAATATTTGGGGAAAAGTAATGTGCTTTCATGTGGTGCATTAGAATGAAATACTGAACAAATGTATTTCAAACGTTTTTCCTAATCATAATAAAGTTTGTTTTAAACATTAACGAGTAATGCCACGCGTTACAAACTGACATCAAGAATATAATTTTCTATTGAATATGCGATATATCTCCAAGAAGTACAAAAAATTCAAATTGGACATATGATATGCTAGCACAAATATTGAGGATCACGTTCTCATTTTAATAGCACGTATATATTAAGGAATAGTATTTATTATACAATATTAAAGTTGCCATCGCTCACTGATATTTTCACAGCCCATACATACACTTTCATATACATTTCACCAAACTCTTTTAAAGTGTGGGCCCAACAAAACTATCTAATGTACTACTTAATAGGATAATGTTTATGAAGTTTTATTTTTATAAAAAAAATATCAAGTTGTAAGTAGTAACAGCATATAAGAAGATAAAAAGGAGCCTGACACACTGACATGATCATGCAATCGAGTTTTAATTATAATACTTGCCAGACCGTAAACAAGACCAGAAAGAACATCTCATTCATTTATGTCAATATATAAAAGAAAAATGCTTAATATTTATTGTTTTAAATTTGGCATTACCACATTTTCAGTTGTATAATTAATAATTAAAATAAGCAAAATCATAATTTTCTTAACTTTTAAATAATCCAACAACAGAAGCTCACTATGCATTTGTACTTAGAATATTAAAGTATTTTTAGTAGGCACACATACCATACCGTGGGCTTCAGCTTGTATTTTTGCAAGGAGGGCAATATCCGATTTCGGCGCCTCCTTATCTTTATTTGCCGCCTCCATTTCTGTGCTTGAGGGGCGTGATTCTTCCAGACTTTCCTGTGGGGGATGTCATTCCTAAATTCTCAAGCGCATCTTCAACTTAAAAAAAATATGGTCAAAAATGAACTGCGCAAAACTCCACTTACAACCTCAAATTTTGACATTACACCCCCAAACTGAAAATCCATGTGGAATCCCTGGGAGGCACGTGTGCCCTTTGCACTCCCTTACTTGCGGCCCTGGATACTTTCCAAGAGCTGACTGCACGAATCTACAAAATGTTTACGGTATGTTTGACATTTTAGTACAGGGCTTCACTTATTCGTTGATTTGCTCTAATAAGAATGTAAAGTTTTTAACTTTTAGAACACAATAATTTTGGCCATGCATTATACTTTACAGGATATCTTATCTATAATATTTAATTGAGTCCGTTCGTTTATTTCTATCAGACTCTACAAAAATAAAGCAATCTTACAAGGAAAAATCATCTAATAATTCGGAGATGTCAGTGCGTGATGCTGTGTTTTTGCTTTTAAACGCTCATTATATTTATACGATTCTGGATTTTTTTTAAATAGAAATTAAACTTAACACATTCATCTTTAATGTTTTCTTTTATTTTTCACGGTGGGGTTAATTCTTTTAGAGAGTTTGGTCAAAATGTATGTCAGAGTGTATGTACCGGTTGCAAAAATGTCAGTACGTGACAACATCGACCACGCATGTAACCTACAGAGGCCATTTAATTTTAGCAATTTGCATGTTTTCAGTTTTTTTAATATAGCGTCACAACTATTGCAAAGAATCTCCCGTATCCCCCATGTTATCGCACGTTGACCATTTTGTCTCCAATTGTGCATTTGCGTATCACTAACAACATATGTGCGTAGCTTTGATGTATCCCTGATATTTACGATGCAAGGGAATTTGTAAACATTGAAAATTGCTACAGATTTACACGAAGTTATCCATGATTTGGATATTTTCAGTTTTTTGCCTCTACCATGAAAACGATTGCACCTAAACTCAATGACACAACAAGTATTTTACCCGCAGATACCATAGCAATAAATTGATGCATGATTTATACCACTTTGTTCACAAATACAGGATAAATTAACGAATACAGTTGAAAAAAAAATCTATATAATCATGTTTTTGGGGGTACAGAAGCCCCCGTATCCCCCACGTTATCGCACATTGGCTTTTTGCATTCACAATACAATTATAAGTTCGAAAAGGAGACGAAAAATAAAAAAATAAAGGAAGATACAGGAAATCCGGAAACACGTGCCCTATTATTCTTATCTTGACCGGAAATACTATTACACGACAGTAGTATAGATTTGGGGATTCTGGAACAATCACATTTTTTCCCCTCTATAAAACGAGATTTTCTCCGCATATAACATCCTTATATTTAACCCTTTCCGCTAAATAAAAATGACTAATTTTAATCATACCTAGGCATCATACCTTGTGTTCCCTCTTAAAACTTACACTTTTTACTATTAGTTCCCCTATAAAAAAGATTAATTTTTATGATGTTATTCTTTAACGAAATGACCAATTGTATTGTATTGATGGTATTTTTTTTTTTAGGAAAAGTCAATATTGTCCTAGGAGGTTGAAACTTGGTATATAGGGTTTTAGTAGTGGAGAAGATTAGTTGAGGCTATTTTAATTCTGTTCCTACTTGGTTAATGAGACTCCCCACAGCTTTTGTAATAAGAAATATGACAGAGTATATATATATATATATATATATATATATATATATATATATATATATAATCACGCACACACATACAAAAATGGTAGCTCTTTCCACTTTTTTGTGGTGTTGAAGAAGAATTGGGCGGGTAGAAGAGCTGATTATGCAGAAAAAAAATAAATAGATGTCCGGATACATTCGGCATACCAATGTAGTTGCATTACGAGACAGACTAGGAGGGAGGGGAAAAGAAGCTTCGAGGCTGGAAGCGAGATGTTCAAAGCTTATTGTGTTCGTAACATTTGATGCAGCAAGAGGTGCTAAAGAGATGCTCGCTTGATATTGGATCCTGAGGTATGTACAGAGATTTTGTACTAGTATATATAATATGCAGCATGTGCATGTATGTATTTGAAAAAAGTTATTGTTGATTTTGTTTTAAAAAAGTTTTTTTTTAAAAAAAGAAAAGATATAAAACAGATAAATGTCCTATAGAAATGAGAAGTACACAGGACAAAATAAGGAACCCAGTTTCATGTACTTGTATTATTGTAAATATGGAACAAGGATAATAAACTGGCGAGACCTCGTGTTGCGACTATGTTGAAAAAGGGACGCAACCGAGGTTACCTAAATGCTAAAGTGGATTCCGAACCAGAATAATGTTGAATGTGTTTATTTACGGCCTTTAGGCATTGAAGGCTGAGAGCGGGATAGGGAAAGTGGACCTATGTTGAAAGTACCATCCTGGCATTTTCGTGGTGTGACTGAGGGAAAACCTGTCAGGATGGTAGGCCGCCGGTATTGAACCCACTACCGCCCAAATGCTACGTTTACTGTGAATCATAAAACGTGCATGGTGATAAATAATTGTGAAATTACATTACGTTGCGAGATACCTTAGAATGGCCTTTTCGATCACTGTAATAAGATAAAAAAAAAGTATTGGTTCCAAAATGGTTTACAGGGGGCGCTTGTGTTAAAAGCACGGCATAATACAACTTATTTGGCCTTTGGCTGTGAAAAGGTGCACCTAAGCATTTGCCGAGACTTGATCCGGGGATCTTTTAACCAATGGCTTAGTGGTTAGGAAGTGGGGTGGGACAACGTTATGCGACCGAAACGTGTAATGGTCATTAGGTACTATGTGACAGGGTGATAACAAGTGGAAATATAAACTAGATGAACACACATGCCCAAAATTAAAAATAATAAGCGAATGTTGTACCACACCTTGCCGGCCGGGCTGCAAGCCCCCGTAGGACGTATATATAAATAGTTAGTGTTGTAATGTTAAAAGCAAAAAAAAAAAAAAACGTAAACAGTACGATACAGGACCATATGATCCCTCAGGGCCCAATGTTTTAAAATGATGACAAGGAAACTAAATGATAGAACATACATCAGAGTAACAAGCCATTACTGTTAGGGAACACTTTGAGGTTCCTAGTGGGTGTCAGGGGACCTGCAAATATGAAAAAATGGATCGTTTGAATCCTTGGGAGCAAAAATGCTTACAAAGTGTGTAACAGAGTAACAACCAAGTACTGTTGCAAAACACTCTGAGGTCCCTCCAAACATGGAAAATGGATCTTGGGACCAAAAATGGCTGCAAATTATAGAACATATAGTACTGTTGGGGAACATGAAAATGGATCCTTTGAATCATTGGGACTAAAAAATACTCACAAATTTTACAACAGAGTAACAAGGTAGTAATGCTGGGAAATCCTCTGAGGTCCCTTGAAACATGAAAAATGGATCTTGGGACCAAAAATTGCTGCAAATTGTAGAACATATAGAACTGTTGGGAAACATGGAAAATGGATGTTTTGAATCGTTGGGACAAAAGGACCAAAATATGGTCGTAAATTGTAGAACATACAGCACTGTTGGGAAATATGAAAAATGGATTTTTTTTGAATTGTTGGAACCAAAGGCCCAAAAAATGGTCGGAAATTGTAATAACACAGCACTGTTGGTGAACATTTATGGTCCCAAGTAGACCCTGCAAACATATATATTTTTTTAATCGTTAGGACTAAAGGACGAA
>JAGDQP010039585.1:1723-17670 GCA_022664845.1 Lepisma saccharinum | reverse complement strand
ATCTGTTAATTATTTTATAGAACTGATTTTTTCTCTAATTCTATAGGTGTAACTTCTTTTATGCTCAGAAGATAATGACAGCATGCTAAAGTTTACGGTCAGTGTATGAGTCATTATTTAAAATCATTTGCTTTATTTCAGAAATAATACAGAATAAAAATTTAAGAACTTTAAAGAACCTGTAGGGGATACAAGTCAAAGTTTCTCACCACAATCAAGGCACAATTTTAAGAAAACTACGTCTAATTAAAAATTATGATGCGTGACTAAAATTTACATATTATGTTTATAAGTGACTGTGGAGCAAATTTAAGTTTATTTAAATGTTGTAAGTAACTTGGAATTACAAACTGGGCGTTTTCAATGTTTCGGATTTCAAACTTTACTACAAGTTTCACATTAGAAAATTTGTAATTTAAAGTTTGGAGCAAGTTTAACATTATAAACTTCACAATGCAAAGTTTACTGCAACTTCATATGAAGTTTGCTCTGTCACATAATGTAAAGCGCTTTGCTAAAAGTTTGCGATATCAAACTTTGCACATCAAAGCTTCTTGCAAGTTTAACATTACACACTTTCCAATTTAATGTATGCTGTAAGTTTGACATAAACTATACTTTTTTAAAGTTTACTGCAGCTTTATCTGAAGTTTGTTCTATCACATATTGTAAACCGTCTTACTCTAAGTTTAATATTTCAAACTTAGCACATCAAGGCTTGTTACAAGTTTGACATTACACACTTTCCAATTTAAAGTTTTCTGTAAGTTTGACATAATAAAGTTTGCAATTCCAAGTTTAGTACAACTTTATCTGAAGTTTGATCTATCACATATTTTAAAGCGTGTAGCTACACGGGTTGCTGTAAGTTTGCGATTTCAAACATTGCACGGTGCTGCAAGTTTGACATTATAATCTTTGCCTTTCAAAGTTTGGTGCAACTTTATCTGGAGTTTGGTCAATCAGAGTTTATTACAAGTCTGAAATTACACACTTTCCAATTTAAAGTTCGTTGCAAATTTGACATTATAAACTTTGCAATTCAAAGTTTAGTGCAACAGTTTCGTCTATCACATATTGTACAGTGGGCTAGTGCAAGTCCGCGATTTCAAACATTGCACATTAAAGTTTGTTTTAAGTTTCACATTGCGAACTTTCAAATTCGAAATTTATTTTGTGTAAGTAGCTCAAGAGATTATGTAGGATGTAATTTTTACCATAAGCTAGAGAATGAAACACTTAAATCCTTATATCTCACACTTAATTTCTTGGATGTTTTTTCGTTCTTCAGGAATTTATTGTTTGTAGGCCTAACCTCAGCTTATATATTTTTATTACCTTGAATAGTCGATGAGTTCGTAGAAGGAGGCATAGAAATATTTACGCATTTCTATTATCATTTATTCTGTAAATAATCCCTTCATCTCGATGTTGCTCTACCAACGTTTTTAAAAATAAGGTTTGTAACAAGTTTAACCTTTCCAAGATTGTAGTAAGTTTTCATCCTCACAACCTGAAAGCTGCAGTAATTTCCACCCTTACAATGTCAACATTGCTGCAAAGTATTTAATGTGGTACCAGGGAGAAAGTGAGTTGCTCATCATATTAAATCATCATCTTATACAAGAGTCAAATGCTGTTTGCGATATACAATTTCAACAAATAAGAAGGCGAATCATTCAAGTATCATGAAATCTAGGATCATATGTCTACCGGTACCTTCAAGAAGTTTTAATTTAAGTGTAATCCTTAGATAAGTGTACAAAATATGGAAAATTAAAGAGGGAGTTACGTAGATACAATAATTTTCTACTTTACGTTAATCATGCCTCCAGTAAAAAATAGGTCTAGGTGAAGAATTATTCATTGGTTTCAAAATTTTCCAGTGCTGCTATCTAGTGTAAATTCTAATTTCTAATAAGAGTGGATATCTGAAAACTTTTTTAATATGTAAAAGTATAGATAAATCAATTGTTTTAATTTAAATTGTTGAACTAATCCTTTATATAAATTATTTGCGTTAAAATTATACCTCCTTCATTTCTTGCACAAATGAAATTCTTCTGTTAATGCACACAAAAATGCGTGCAAAGGTCTTCGCCAGGATGGCGTTTAAACACGTTTACAATGATGTATTTTAAAAGTAGTCAACAAGAATACAAATTTCATGACAGAATTTTTTAAATTTCACTTGAGAAAACACGAACGACACTGTCAAGTCCAGAATCATTTTCAGTGTAAAAAATGCCGATATAAATGCAGTAAAAACCTCGATTGGAAAAGTACATTCAAGCATATACAGGGAATAAACTTTTTGAATGTGAATTTAAGATGCGTACAATGCAATATATAACGCAAACTCTAGTGGTTGAAGCGATTGCAAGGACACGCTTACGCCTTTGAACAATGTCTTCGGACTTCTGTCTCTCGTTTAAGTTCAATTTAGGTTCAAGTATAACAAAGTTTCGAGTTTTAAAAGTGTAATGTAAGTGAAAGAGCGAAATACAGTAGGAAGTACGGTGTTTTACTTCGTGCGCCCTGGAACCATGTACATGCGCTGTGTTTTAAACGTTATGTACATATCGTATAATATTACCGAACTTAATTTTAGCTAACCCGTTTTCACCCACTTGACGTAGTTTTCAACTAACAAGGTTTTTTGTGATAAAATATATGTGTAGTTGTAAATTATTCAAAACTGTTAGTCAGATCTCTCTTGACTGAGATGAAGTACTACGTCCTTGCATACAACAGCAGTTACCTCTGAGGCAATCACAAGCAGTGTGTTTTAAATCTTATGTATATTCCATATAATGAAAAAATACCAAACCTAGTTTTAGCAATCCGTCTTCACTCGCTTGACATAGTGTCAAACTCTCGAGGCTTTTTGGTGATAGAATACGTGTCTTATAACACAAAGTATCGAAATAGATATTACTCCACACAGCGCTATATTTATTAAGTGATGATCAACTTGACTGTGTATTGTAACGAAATAATAATCACACACAGCCTTTCGTAATTCTTTTTAGATTGATAATTGATTATGGAAGTGTCTGTGATAATTATTTGCAAGGAAATAAACTGTACATATAGTTCATTAGCTGCTAGAAGTATCGCTCACAAAGTTTAACCGCTGCTAGCACGTTGGGTCAAGCACATGAAGTGAGTTTTAAATGCTTAGCTTCCAGTATAATCACAAGTACATAGGCCTTTTCCTAACAAGCATACACTCTTTATCGTTTTCTCGACATATTATAGAATAAGTGTGTAGCACAATAGTGACATTCATAACACGAAATGCCAGTAGCCGGTCGGGTGGCCGTGCGGTCTGCGGCGGTAGGTCAAGAGCTCGAAGGTCCCGGGTTCGAGTCCCGGCAAGGGCATGGTGTGGCAATAGCTAATGGGCGAATCGTGACGGCCAAAGTCCAAAGTTACTAGACTGGCCTATATAAAAATAAAGTTTACCAAAGTTTTACGAAATGTCAGTAGTAGAATCCCTCCTCATGATGGCATATCTGTCTGTAAAACATATTGACTAGGTATTTATGTAAAGAAATAAGAAATACGGATCTTCGAAACTGATTTTTGCTTGCTGTCCACCGCTAGGTATTTATAAAAGTGCCTATGTAAATTATTTGTAAGAGAATGAGTGATATAAAGTATACATATGACATAGTGTGGGTCAATAGCTGGCTGACATAAACCGAACTTTGTCTATTATTCACCCCACGCTTTTCCTCATGACAACATAAATCACAGCCATATTCAATCCACTAGTGGATGAGGCCTCTCCCCGAAGGGAGGAGTTGGTCTACTGCTCCCACGCTGACCAGACGGGTTGGGAGAGGAGAGCCGAAGCTCTCACTGTGATCGCCACTGTATTTTATTCACAGCAGCTCCCCAATTGTCCTCACGATGCTGGGTCAACACCGAAATATTTGAGCCCCCATCGGGAATCGAACCCGGGACCGCTCGCATTGAAGTCGAGCGCGCTACCGACTAGGCTACGCAGGAGCTCCATGACAACATATCTGTGTATAAATCAAATTAAGTACGTAATTATGTAAAGTATTGTGAAATACAACTCTTCGAAACTGATTTTGGTTTGCTATACATCGCTATGTATTTATGGAAGTGTCTATGTACATTATTCATAAGCTAATTCGTGGCATGAAACATACATATGGTAAAGTATGAGTCAATAGCTGGCTGGAGTAATCTGAGCTTTAGGCATTATTGTAAGGCATTATAGTTTGGATGCACCCAAAATTTTGTAAACAATAACACTGAAAGTACATTTTTCGCCACGTACCAGAAGGTACTAGAATGTACAGTGAAATAATTAATTATTTTATACCTTCGTTGTTCAAGGAATAAGCTACATTAAACAGAATTAATTATATACTCTGCAACATTGTATTTAAATTTGGGTACTATAAGTGGCGAACTACTGCTCTTAACTACAGCTTCAGCAATTTATTTTTTACATTGTCTTATAAAATTAAACAAAAGTGAGCCTATTTGTTTGTTTTATTTACACTGTATCAGGCTTTTCATTTTACTTGCTTGCGGACTCCGCAATGCTTTTGTTAGGAATACACAATTTACTATTCCGTAATCAAAATATTCTTAACCTATGAAAAATTTAGAAATCAAATAGATTCTTAACTTAACGATTCGAAAGGACTGGATCTTAATACAATATGAAAGTTCACGTTTCTTTGCTGCCATCTTGCGACTAAATCTGCAAGTTTGGAGCCTTTCAGTGCCAATATTACTGCAAACTTGTTGCACGTTTGATCTGCTATCTAGGAAAGTAGCTTACCTAACATATTAAATATTATTCTTCAGAAGCGAAAAGATTTCTATTCTTTAGTCTTAACAAGTGTTAAATTTTCTTCATATTAAATTTCTAACACTTTGACAATTTTGTTTCATCTTCTTTTTTCAATCACTTGTTTTCTTTCTTTTCATATAAAGGAAAAACTGGGAGATTTATTAAGTTCACTTTTGTTTGCTTTGTTGCGGTGAGCTGTACAAAATAAACAAAGTAACACAAGAATGGCAAGATATACAAAAGTTACGTTGATTCCTCTACTACTTCCACACTCTACCACTTTCATTCGCATCCATCCACTGGTATAAAGGTAGCACCAGTTTTTGTACCCCCTCCTTGAAGAAAGTGCCCGCCAGTCAGGTAAGCCTCGTTATGGACATGAGTTCGTTCTCCAGTCCATCAGCTTGAAGGAATCAAATGAGAGAGCGGACTTCGCAGTTGGAGGATCCGCTATCTCACTGACCACGTTGAATTTTGAAGCACTGAAAGTGACGGAAATTCAGTGGTGTGTGTATGTTGTGTACGGAAATGAGTTCATGAGAGGGTACTCTGTACATAGAAGGTCTCCAAGCTTTCGAGAAAAACGAAATCATGTCCATGATAAGGCTTACGTAACTGGCGGAAACTTTCTTCAAAGAGGGGGTACAATAACTGGTGCTCCGAGTAGACCAGTGGCTGGTTTCGAGTGAAATTTCGTGGATAACTAGCAGAGGTATCAACGTAACTCTTGTATACCTTGCAATTCTGGTGATGTTACTTTTGTTTACTTTTTTACAGTTCACCATAGGTTGAAAGAAAAATGGCCTCGTAGTAGCAAGCAAATACATAAATTTAATATTAATACCACCCTCAATTCCTCACCCCAAAATGATTTTCACTTACTTTTTTAGAATATGATAACTATTTGAATAGAGGAACGATGCACAGAATTACTATATTATGCCGTTAGTTATGGCCGACTCGAAATTCGAAAATAGAACTTCAATGAAATAATCTTTTCACAGGGAATTACACCACGAAGGGGCTGGGTCCTCTGAAAAGTGGATGTTTATATTTGATTAAAAATTGAAGTGTGAAAATCATTATTATTAACAAGACTTTGTAAGTGAAAACTCTTTTTAGGGTTCGCGATGATCAAGATACATTTCGGTTTATTCTGGAGGTTCCCTCGAGACTATATTTTAATTCGGTCTAACTTTGTCACACATTAAAAAGCTTCTTCCCATGCTACGTCAATAACCAGAAGAACAAAAACATTCTAAATCTCAGAATCGGCATGTTTTCTAAGATTCTTGTTTGTTCCATTAAACAACCAGATTGGTTCCAAACTCATTTATTTCCATGTTACTCATTCATTTGTCGGAAGAACATGAAATGTTCTGAAATAATCAAGTTTTTTTTCCACAACAACATAGTCTAGGACGATTAACTGAAGATCTAAATTCTATATTTGAAGGACATGGGGAAAACAATGGTACCCTTATGGGCGGCCATTAGGGGGCAGTTGCCCCCCACTTTTTCTCGAGGATTTGTCTAGTGAAAATAGGATACAGGGATTGCGTATTAAAATCGTAAAAGGAAAAGGGAGAATTGCTTCCTGATTCTCTAGTAATTTGTCGCCTAATGAATATATCAGAAAATAGTCTATTTATTAAACAGTTTTTGTCATTAGCATGCCTTATTTTCTCGATTGTTGTGACAGAGATATTAAAAAATTAATCTTTTCACGCTTGTTTAGTTCCCATTAGTTGGAAAATTCAATGTATTGAGAACTATCGTAAATTCGTATAAGTTGGGAAACATCCAGCTTGTGTCTCCTACATTAAGCATACTATAAGCTGAGCATTCACATAATATTTCAATACAAATTTTTTAAAATAAGCTATTGCTTAGTAAAAATGCACGAAGAAGAAAAGTAAATCAAACTAGCGACCGCAAATCGAAACCGGGCCCTCCAGCTTCATGTTGCGTATCAGCGGTCTACTTGTACATCGTACTTCTTGTAATGCAAGGAAGTACACCATTACAGTACAGTTCTACCATTGAACTGTCACCTCAATGACAGATTTTTCCTGCATACACTATTGGATGCTCCTCTGACTTGGAACTCCAGAGAGATCCTCAATTGTATTTATTTCAGAAACGACATATGATTCATAAGCTTTCAGTGGGATAAACTTTTGAAATAACCGATTCAATTAAAATTTTCTCATGGACGGGAGTGTTATTTTGAAATATGTTTAATATTTCTGTATCCCCCCTTTCTAATAACGTACACTGAAGTGGCAAAAGTCATGGGATGGCGGGAGGGAACCAGTTCACATAGCGGAAAAACCGGTCGTACAGTGAGAAGCAGTTGCAGAGGGGTTATTTGGACTTCTGTGAGTTCAGTGAAACGTCATGTACCGTGGTGATGGCAACCCGACGATAATTATCAGCGTTTGAGGGCGACATGATAGTCGGTGCTCGAGGAATGTGGCACGCGATTTTGGAAGTCGTCCGAATATTGAACTTTACTCACTCCACCGTGTTGACCGTTAGTACCGCATTGGAGGAATTACGACTCATCATGGACAACATAGTGGCCGCCCACGGGTGCTGAATGACCGCGACCGGCGACGCCTGGGGAGTCTCATCCGGGCAAACAGACAAGGAAGAGTGCGTGATCTGACAGCAGGAATCAATGCGTGTCTCTGACATAAGTGCAGCACAAATTGTTTTCCATGGGGTATCCCAGCCGAAGACCGACACGTGTGCCGCTACTAATCGCTACTTCGCCGTGCTCGAAGGGGTCCCACACTTCATTAGATAGGTTTCCCATAACTTTTGGTACTTAAGTATATAATTATGAGCAGCTGCCCATGCACAACTGTACTAATTTCTTCTGACCGAGTCGTCTTTCCTATACATGAAGTATTATTGATGTTGAGTTAATGTTCTTCATTTCACAGTTACACAGTTAAAACCTACTAAGTACAAACAATAATATGCTAGTAGCGCTACACTTAGTTTTATACGAAAGACAGGTCGATTAATTATTTATAAACAACTACGACCCTAAAATGCAAAGCAAAGAATTTATTTGTACAGTAAAATTACATATCGAGCGGCCTTTCTTGACAGAGGTTTACCCGCAGTCACACCAGACAAATGCTGGGATTATAACTACAAAATAAACCCTGGTTGCTTTTCTTCCAAACCCTCTTCCTCACCGTATATCGGCCTGAATCTGAGATGCGTAAAGGCCTTAAAATAAATGCAAATAAAATTACATAGAATTTGGGAAATATATGTTGAAGTTTAAACATAAGAAGGACCATAAAGTACGAAAAAAATTATCAGTCAGTATTACCTTAAAATAATTATAGTTACGTAAAATCATTGAACGCGAAATAAAATAATTGGTAAAAAATATATACAGGGGAAACTTCACTGAAATGTGCGAAATGTTTAAGTATAAAATGTGCGAAAATATGTAAGAAGAAACATGCCATAATCACAATCACTTAGATTGTCCACAAATATTTATACACATGAATACATTTCATGAAATTAGAGGAATATTTAATTGAATGACTATCAGAGCTCTATTAATTGTAAATTATGTAGAATAATATACTGCGATTTATGCAATCCCACTTTTGGAAACTCGACTAGAACATTTATCAAATATACTTTACACTGATACAAATATTCAAAGGCTACCTTGCCCCCTCAACTTCTGACGGGTAATCGTCATCTCTGGTAACACTAATTTCGTTACAAGATGAATTTAGTACAGAAATACAATAACGCTCATGTGAGCTAAAATCTTTCCACATCTCAGTTCACATGAGTGTTACCATTGTATTTCTGTACTCAACTCATCTTTTAGCGAAATGAAGGTTACAATTGTTTTCCCCCTATGCCCTTCAATTGACAAACAATAATGTTGCATTTTGTAATAGTAATATTATAACTATTGAAGTTTTTTGCTTGGTTTTTATATACCCAAGGAAACAGTTCAAAGACTGTTTTTTAAAGATGATTGACTTTGGGGGTATTACCACCAGACTGAATCAATCACCCCAATTAAAATGAGATTTTGTAAAATCAAGGTCCATTCATTGCTCTACTAGAATTACGCCCTCTCTCCTCTTTTACTCCCTCTAAAGATCTAAAATACCCCCAGAACACTTTTTCTGGAAGAAACACTGCCCAAAGGGGAGGTCTGTGGCGCCATAGAATTATAGGTAGAGTGTCAGCTTTCAAAACACTGGGACCTCGGTTCTATGCCTGTTCAGCCTACAAATAGCTTATTCCAGCACTGCCTAATGTGCCTATAAAGTCATATTTTTAACTGTTAGTCCCAATTCCCATAAAATCATGATAGGTCTGCCAGAAAAAACTCTGTGGCATGAAGCCCTGAAGGGTTTAAGCCTGCCAGACGACTTTTTGTGAGGGTAAGACGTGGCCATCGGATCGGCTCCCACAGCCGTGTAATCTGGCTTTCTAGACCAGAGTTCTCTACCTTTTTTTATTTTCAGATTGCTCTCCAGTTGTACTCACGATGCTGAGTCAACACCGAAAATTTGGAGGCCCCCAGCAGGGATCGAACCCGCGATTTTCTTCACCATAGACTGGTGCGTTAACGAACTACACCACATTAAAAAAATAAAAAATGGTAAAACGCACCCTAATCGAATGCGCCACCCAACTGATTTAATTTTTACAACTCTTTCAACCTATTTTACTTATCTACGGACAATACAGTTAAAATCACATCCATGCCCGAGGCGGGATTCAAACCCACGATCCTTGACTCGATGGACTAACGCGCTAGACCGTTCGGCCACCTATATCGGCCTTACGGAAGCCTCGGTGACAAAAAATTACAAAAAAGTTTTAAAGGATATTTTTAATTCCGTTCGGTCTTCAAGCTTATGTCAGAGTTCTATGGGTATGCTGTCATAAAGTCCTTACGATCATATTACAAGATATAAGATGTATTCCTTACCTTACTTGGTTTACTACATTAGCTACACTAGATAGGTTGCGTGGTCTATATTGAAGTCTCAAAGTCATCAGTCATCTTCGACACTGAATATCACTGGTCAAATACACACACTCACTAGTCCGAAGGTAATTATGGGAATTGAGCCATCAAATTTATTTACTAAGAAATGTTTACAAATCACTATAATTAAAGTTAATTTCAAAGAAAACAGAGGAACACTTTCTCCGCAGACTCCTACAAACACACTACTAGCATACGAATCCCGATTGTCGACTCCATGTCAACACAAAAGAACATCAATAATTTGAATAAAAGATATTTTCGCAAATATACATTTGGTTTTTGTGATGATTTTCCAAAGGGACAGGGACTAAAGTAGCTAAAAGTTTTATTAGTCCGCCATAACTCCAAAAAATGGAGAGTGGGCAAGCGGAAACGGACCATATACAACTCATGGAAGGAATCAATGAAGTTGAATGTATCTCCTTGTCTCAAGAATCGCAAAGGCAATTCGAGATGCAATTACATCCTCAGATGAGTTGCCAATAGCTCAGACCCGAGGACGAAGCAGGGTACATTAAAGTATGTATCCTACAGACGGCACAAAGGGAAATAAATCCTTGTTTCCAAAGCTCTGATATGATCGCTTCGAAAAATAGGGGACCATCCACTCAATATATATATACAAAACAGATGGGTATGTGTTAACTGTTACCTCCCGCTTCCCGGAAGTATCAATGTTTGTTTCGTCTCTGGAATTTATCTTATCTAGAAAGACACAGCATTCCCTCCCGAATCGAACACACCATTCACTCCTTGCCTTCAGTATAATTTTTGAATTTTGGCTACACTGATCTAAAGGACAAACCGCTTTAGTCATAAACCATCATTTCCGACCCATGTTCTGCTACTGAAGAAAGTGAAACCATAATCCCAAATATTAAATGACAGGAATGAATTCCATCTTCTTAACGCTCTTGTCCTTCAGACCCTTCCTTCTTACCGCATTTTATAACGGCACGGAGCTTTCTCTATGAGAATATGGTTGCGGGTGAGGGAGGGGCGCTTGACGTACTGCAACGCTGGAAACAAACACAAGGGGCACGCGCGGCGCTAATGGGAGGGCTGCGACAGTATATGGAGAAGAAAAGATGGTTTGACTTGATGACAAAGAAATTACCAATATCCCCCACCCACCCTTAGCTACACTCTTACCTCCCTCGCCCCAGGACCCTATACAGTAGCCCATACAATCACTGAGACGGCGACAAGAAAACAAGCCGTTTCACAATGCCCACTTTGTATCTGTCTACAGCTCTACAGTAGTTTCTGAAAACGATGACAGACGAGGGAGTGCCCCCTCGCTTCTCAAGGGAAATTATTTTATTTTTTATAACGTTATTTCAACAATTTACTAAGAAGTAGCTTTCATTTATTTCCGGACAAATCTAATTTATCTAGATATATTGAATTTTGGAGATACCGGTTGAATATTCCATGATGAAACTTAGCAATATGACGGGGAAATATCATAAATTTATAATTAAAAATACATGTAGTTGAAAATGTAGAAAAGGTCAGTCGTCAGTGATCTACTGCTCAGACCTGCGCCTCCTCCTTATAAAAATCCTGGATCCACACCCTGTTTTCATCCACTATCCAGAAACCGTGCATTACGTAGGGCCTAATATTTTTTACTTTCTTGGACGTTAAGATATTTTTACCATATTCATTTTGGCGCCCCTGCAACGCGGCGCCCTGTGCGGGGGCACTGCTCACACCGCCCTAAGGCCGGCCCTGCACCCAGTCATTGGCCTTTCACTGCACAATAGAAGATACAATACACAAGTAGCTTTAATGAATAACCACCTATCACTTTATAGCAACTCAGTCTGCTTCTGTACTTTACATAATTCCAGGCTTATAAAACACCCAGTTTTTGACTCCACAGCTAACGATTAGGAAGTATAGGATTGACAGCTCGCATAAGCGACAATAGTTTGAACTAAGAGCGATAATTGCATGGTAGTGGCACCTGGTGACCAATAGGTGATAGGTAGCACCTGGTGACCAGAGCAGTGGCGTCGGGAGAGATGGTTTAAATAAGGAGCAGTGCCAGTATCAGTAAACAGCAAAAGTAGGCCCGGAACAAGCAGACCAGGAAGCGACAGAGACCGGAATGGAGTTCGGCCAGAAGGAAGAGGAAGAAGAAGATGCCAGCGTCTTCCTAATGAAGCAACTACTAGTAAATTTCAGTGAATTGAATACAGATCAGGACAAAAAGTACTAGGATTTAAGAACAGAGCAAGTTAAAAAAATGGTGGCCTAAACGAAAAATTAGGTTGTTTAGTTGAAAAATTTAAAGATTACATTATAAATTCAGTGGTGTGTACGAAAGGTTCCAGGACTTGAAAGAAGATCAAGATGAAATGTTTAATAGTCTGGATAAGAAGTTTGATGAACTAAAGGAAGGCCAGACACAGAGGTTTGGAGAACTATAGGTGGGAACAGAAAGAAAGAGGGATGGATATTTACGAGTGTTAAAAGGGTCTTAAACAACTAAAACTGTGTACTTAGACAATATATGAAGAATTAACTACCCATAAAGAAGACACCAGTAACCATTCTGCGGTGGTGGAGGTTGATTTGGATAAAACCATCGCGGATTTACAACGGTTGGAAGTACATGTAAAAGGGAAGATGAGAATAATAGAGAAAACGATTGAGGTGGAAGTAAAGAAAAGGATACAGCGATTAGAACAGAAGACGGAGAGTATAGACGAAGTTAGAGGAAACAAAGGAGAATCCCGGTGGAGAAAGCTCACAAACCCACTTTAAAGAATATTGTAAAGACGTAATAACAGCCGAGATAACGAAATCAGGTAACAAGAAAATAGTTGATGATAGAGAAATGCTCCCTAAAGTATATAGTACTCCGCAACAATCCAATGAAACAGAGGCAGATAGCATGATAATCGTTCCATAGAGGAAGTATCAGACTGATTTTGTGCAAAATTTCATCAGTATGTTGGGAAGCAGGAAAATGACTCGGGAAGTAAGAATTGAAGATATTAATGAAGTTCTGAAATGGAGAGGAGATGTCAATTTGAAAAGTCCAACGAAGTACTTAAAGGAACTGACCTATTATTCTGTCTTTGGGCATAGGAAAGGAGGACAGCCTATTCAGTCTAGGTAGAGCTTTGACTAATAGCGTCGAAGAATGGTTCCACCTGACAAGAATCCAAAGCAGTATCTTTAAGGACTTCTGTTACAAGTTTATGGAAAAGTACGCCCGTCGAGACAGTATAAAAGCAAAGAAAAGAGAAATAAAAAAAAAACAGGATTGATTGGCAAAATGTGGAGAGCATGGAACTGCAGGTGGCTCAACACATTACTAAATTGGCACGGTTGGACCCTCATATAACGGATTGAGAACTATATAGAGAAACTGTTAGCACACTCCCGTATAATGTACAGAGATTACTAGCCTTTACAAATTATAACACATCTGAAAACTTACTGGAATTTCTGGATAGACAGGATGGCATAAGTACCAAACGAAATCATAATAGTAATAAATTAACTAATCCCGAAAAACCTAATAGCCAGGAATAACAGTTCAAACCCACCTTTAGGAAAAGGGAGTATTGCTATTATAATAGTAATGCTATTATAATAGTAATAGAAACGGAAACTCAAGGTTTACGAAATATGATAACAACAGAATGGGATACAGGAGATGGAATAACGAAAATAATTATAGACCCCGTAACAATGATGGAGATAGTAACAACTGGAGAGAAAATAGGGAAACGTGTCAGGTTAATACATACCTCCCACCGGAAAAGGAGAATCGAGTCACTAACTCCACAACCAGCCAAGATGTCCGGTAGGATCTATTATATAGGGAACTTACAGGTGACAATCCAGTAATGCCAAGAGATTCCCGCAAGCACAAAACAGCAATACACCTTTAAACTAGTGGCTCGAGAGAAAGTGAGGACCTTCTCTCGGAGATGAGGAAACTGTTAACGTTGGCTCAAGGAAAATATATGTTGAAAGGAAAAATTATTGGTATAAAAATACTCAGGTAACGATAGAAGAAATAGAGCAAAAACTAAAGTCAGAAGAAAACTTAACAAAGGAACAGTAGACCCAGCAGATTGAGTTATTGACCAGATATAGAAAGGTTTTTGACAACAAGCCAGGATGCCATATGACATACATATTTGATCTGAAGCTGAAGGAGGATATAACTATAAGAACAAAACAGTATACCATAGCACAGGCAATGAAAGAAGCTGTGAGAAAGGAGTTGGAAAAATGGGATGAATGAAGGATTATAGAGCAATCCGAAAGTACGCGTACGCATTGCAACACATTACGTGCTGTGAAGAAGGTAAACCGTTCAGTCAGGCCGGTTTTGGACTTGAGAGAGCTCACCAAACACGTAATAGTGCCGCAGAGTGAAGTAGAAAACATAGATAGTATGTTGCATTCTTACACCGGAGCCTCTTATTTTAATAAATTTGATTTGTCCCTGGCATACTTTCAAATAAAAATAAGCGACAAGTAAAGTTTTTTCCTAGCAATAGGGGATGTAGACATGGTATATATATTCTGAAAGTACGCAACTAAAATAGCATAAATGTGGATTCCTAGCGGAAGACGGCAAAGGGTATAGAAGTTATGAGGGTTTAAAGGAGAAGGCGGTCTCAATATTAATCCACTATAACACCTCGTAGCGTTGTTCATAACACAAGTGCAGTGTAAATCCAATTTCCAAACCACCATTTACAAGGTCGGACAGTAGATATGTGGTTAAGGCTTGTTGAGTGAAACAACCCGGTTCGAATTCTGGCTGGGGCAAGAAATTGTTTTCGTTTTTTCCTTCAAAACACTTTTTCATCTGTTCATATTTATTATTAAAAATTACTTTCTTGCTTTCTTAGATTACTGATCATGGGTTAGAGTAGTTTAGGAAAGGTCAGGTTCGGTTATGTTTGTGCGAACCTGACCTTACGTAACTTCCGGTAACCCATGGTCAGTACAATGCAATGTACTTTGAAAGAAGGAAAAGAAAGTGTAAAGTTACATAACCGAACCTGACATTACCTAACCTACTTTAACCCATGGTTATTAAGATAATCTACGAAAAATGCAAGAAAGCAATTATTAATAATAAATATGAACGGATACAAATATGTTTTGAAAGAAACCGAAAACAATTTCTTGCTGCCGGCGGAATTCGACCCGGGTTCTTTCACTTAACAAGTCGACGCCTTAACCACATATCCAGTGTCCGACCTTGAAATGGTGGTTTGGAAGTTGGATTTATACTGCACCTGTGTTACGTAACAACGCTACAAGATGTTATAGTGGATTATTCTTGCGACCGGCTCCTCCTTTAATCCCTCATAACTTATGTACCCTTTGCCGTCTGCCGCTAGGATTCCACATTTGTACCATTTTAGTTGTGTACTTTCAGAACATATATGACATGTCTAGATCCCCGATTGCTAAGAAAGAACGTTTACTTGTGAGAGAAGCGAACCCGACACAGCTTTCCGCTTTGGAAATCACTCTTCTCAATTTGTCAGATTCCTTTATGGTATGGCTATGGCGGTACTATCTTCATGATGAACACCATGCTTAGATTATATACCACTGACTGGTTGAGAATCTACTTGGATGACGTGTTGTTTGACAAAAACATTTGAAGATCACCTGCAAAAATTGGAAAATATTTTTGGAAACTCTTTGGAAGAAGGAGTAACGTTGACATTTAAAAATATGTACTCTCGCTACCAATAATATAACATTTTTGGGACATTCAATATCTGGCAAGAAAATTTCAACACTACTAGTCAAGGAAGAAGCGATTACTCATTATCCTCGAGCGACCACTAGAAAAGCAGTAAGGAAGGGATTCTGTAATTGGAGAAAAACATCCCCAATTATAGTACATTCATCGAACCTCTCACAGTATTATTTCGCAAAGGAAGTAAATTTTTGTGGACAAATGCAACTATCCAGTGCCTGAAAATAATCCCGATAAAAGCACCAACTTTGTCTTAACCATTTTTCGAGAAGCCATTCTATATAGTTACA
>JAGDQP010039584.1:0-17670 GCA_022664845.1 Lepisma saccharinum | reverse complement strand
CTATCTATCACCACATCTGGGCACGAGTAATTCATTATTACTAACTTGGACTTCAGTTGTCCCCATCAGTTCTGAGTAGCCCCAGGACAGAAGGTGACCCTACATTCGTCTTTCTAATACATTGTTTTGTGATTGTCATGTGAATAATGCACTTCACCACATACTTCCTCTCAACATATTAACATTATATAGTATTCTGGGACAGATCTATTTAATATTTTGTTACTAATGAGAGACCGTATTGAACTTTTTAACAATGCACCAAACTAACAGCATTTAAATACGTCTCAGATTACAAGAAGAAGACCTTTGGGAGAAATATATCAAAAGAACAGGCCGATTGGATTGAAGTAAAATATACGTTGTTTACCAAAAGTTTACGTTTATTTTCTTTTGTGTATCAGAAAACACAAAATAACTAAAGTTTAAAAAGGTCGTTTCTAAAACTTAAGATTTTGTCCAAGTGGTAGCGTGTTCAATTGTTAACCAGCAAACCTGGGGTCTATTAACAGTTAAGTTTCGCTCCTTTCTCCTACACTACCGGTATTTACCAGTAAAAGAAAACACGAGAGATATGATATGCTTAGTCACTGGACAGTTAGGAGGTAAAACCCATGTATTTGAATGAACGTAATAAAAATGCAAGCAATTCATATTTTCTTTTTCTTTCTCTTTATTTTTTCTCTCTTCCCGAGTTTGTGTCTTTTCTCTCCCTTTTCTCTCTTTCTCTGTCATTTCCAGTTTGTTTGTGTTTTTCAAGCTTTGTAACATATCTCTTATGGCCTCCCTAATAGGACGCATGGCTCATGGTGTCTGTTTGTCCTTCCGGAATGTCCTATGCATTTTGTGTACTGCCACTTCGCTTATGGGAATGTTGTTGGTTCCTTGTAGCTTCCTGTTCATGAAGTCAGACGGTACAATATTGGCCCATTGGACCTGTTCCTTCGTGTTCTCTAAAGTAAAGTCTTTTTTGACTCTTCCAAGTTGAATTCGAACTTTTTTTTAAGTTCAGCTAATATGGAGCTTAATCACAAAACGGAAAATAGCGAAGATAGAACTATTGTACCAGAAGTCAAGCATCAGATAGCTGGAACAAAAGCGGGAGGACGACCGCATTATTAAAACATTCCAAAGAAACGAAACAATTGAAAAACGCAATAAACTCTAGAACAAATAAGTAAAATATTTGGTTCTAAAACTACAGTTTTAAATTACAAAGAACTATGAAATAGATAAATTCGTACATAAAGCCACTAATACACATGAATCTAACTGACAAATGATATGCACACAATGTACACAATTAACCAACAAATAAATTTTGATCCGTTGTTCTATACGGTAATACGACACTTAACAGAACGTACACACATAATGCACACACAGGGTATAATTTGGGTTAATTTGCAGCGAAATTATAACGAAATTCATATAAATGGCCACAATTTTAAAAACGCAATCTAGAAAAAATCACCGAGAATCATAATATGCCGAAGATATTATGTCAACCTGGCACCTGAGGATCACGTATCAAAAGTGAAGATCTCTGGACCTCGAAATGTTTGCGCGGGTATAGGTTAGCTCCTGGAATACATTCTTCTCGGACGAATGATTACTCTGCTCGATAACTAACAAATCCTTATAAAAACTGGAAGCATCGCTGTTATTTAATATACGGACTATTTCGTGGTCATCGTTATTTTCACCAAGAAAAGTAAATTTACATCTAAAATGAATGACAACTCTGATACATTGTAATGAGTTTTAGTAATTTTCTATTACATAACGTTTACATCCAATGTAGGGTAAACGTCCCAGGATATGCATTTGAGATCCCAAGTTTATTTTTTTTAATAAGATCTAAAATAATTTGGGGAAAACTGATATTGTTTCCTTGATGTCTTCTGCACACGAAACACATCATGTTTGTTATTGGTCATGGTTAAGGTGATAGCTTCAAGAAACCTTCTCTATGTTATAATTAATCCTATCGAAATCTAAGCAGATAAGCTAAGGAAAAGTCTTTATTTTTTCTTTAGTTATTTATTTCTCAATTGTATTTACTGTACAGTTTTCGTCTTCAACAACTAGAAGGATATTTAAAGATTTTTAGGATGCATCATTATCTAAGCTATGCAAGTTAGTTAGTGCCCCTAAGGGTGCCAATGGCTGGTATGCTATTAATCCACAGTCCCTATTTAAATATTTAGAATGGGGCAAATAATTAATTTTTTAAAAATCCAGTCTTAATTTTTAGGCATAACAATACAATGGCTAGAATTTTCATATAACATGTTGCTTCACAAAAACAAATATTTCGCAGGTATACCAGTTACAGGGCTCAGCAGTACCAAAGACTGATCAAAAACATATAGTAAACGTAAGTGCGAAAAACTGGTAATGAAGGAAGAAACTAATGGTTAGGGCGTGCCTGCAATAGGTCGTATTGCTGTTTAAAGAAAACAAATTAAAAATACGTTTTCTACATTTCTACTGTTTTATAGTAAATTTATTTTAGGGAAAATCTTAGTGTTTACAATTAGCCATAAACAGATCCAGACTTCTATCGATCCAAGCAGCTAAAGATCCGGACTTCAAGTTTCAAAACGAGAGGAGTCTAGAAGAACCAGTAACTGTACTTTTATTCTAGCATTTTATATTTTACTTTGCATAAAGATTAATAATTTTCCATCGTCATTAATAATAAGTGTTTCTTCTCAGCATGGTGGAAACAAACCTAAATTGTAAACCAAACATAAAAATATGATTTTCACTTACTATTTAAAAATACTATACGTTTCATAATAAAATTGTTTTTTTTTTAATATTATATGGTAGCTGGCAAAACTGCTTTATTTAGTCATATAGTTGAACAATGTCTAATTACTATTTATTTATTTATTTTTTTTTTAACACAATCACATATGCAATGTACATTTCTCATTCGCTTTGAGACGGCAGCTGGAACACTAATTCTTGCATGTTATCCTGAAGTTGAGACCTGAGGTTCACATAAATGTACATGCAACTCATTCGTTAAGAACAGGAAAATTTAAAGCAATCCAAGTGATAAAATAGACGTAATGTGAAACCTTAGCCTCCTAATTTACGATGAATATTTTGTTATGTCTAAATTCAAACGGATATGTAGAAAAAAATAACATACATTGGAAACAAAGACTTTTCTCTGCTGCTCAATTAAAGACGCTTGCTTTTCTTTCGAACAAAACATAAATGGATTACGCGTTTTCATCCGGAAAACGTTGATTTGTTATGTGTTTAAAGTATACAAATATGACAAGCAGTTTTAAAGTCACCTGGAGCTATTACGTAACGCATACCATGACCTAGAAACAAGGTGCACATATTATACCAAGACCCAACCACATTCTTTTCGATTTCTGGGCTCAACCGAGCGTGAACAAAATGTAGGATAGTATGCACAAATTAGCACAAAATCCTGTTATGGATTTGGTCTTAAAAGTTTTATGCCTTTTGGCCAACCTCGCTTACCTATATTTTGAGAAGAAATTGTCATAAAGAATTGTATGTCACAAACACTAAAATTTAGATTTCATATTTAAAGATGAAATCCAAAAGGTACTTCTGCCTAGTAATCATCCATCACTTTGCTCTTTGAGACATTGAATGAAAAAGAATGAAATTTACTGTTCAATAATATGTTAAACAATAGATTTCCCAACTGTCCCGTAAAATAATATTTTCATTTGGACTACTCACCATTCGACAAGGTTATGGATATATAGCCATGGGTCTTTCCCAGCTATAACTAGGACCTTGCTGGGGACATGATGTTGCTTCGTTGCATTTCATACCTTCATTAAAAACGAATAGGTAAGATTATCTTATTATCTATGATTACAATACTTTCTGCTATTACGTAGTGCTGTTATTCGTTCTAATGGAGAAGGGACATATCACACCATTAATATTTCTGATACCTTGTCAGTTGATAGCCTTCTCTCTCTTACATTAGTAAGTTGTTTGGAAATATTTTGTAATGGTTCATCCTAACGAATGGTATTTTAACGAGTTCCCAGACGATCATGTGACATTTCGCCTCAGCAGAGAGCTTCACAAACGGTTATCATTAATGTTACCTCCATGATACATGCCAATACTTCATTTAGGTGGATTTGTACAGCTACGACGAAGTCAGAGTTCATGAAGCAGAATTACCTTCAATGCATTCGTTTGTAATATGTACAGGTTACTAACACGATAATCACATCTCGATTACCCCATAATCCTCATGTCAATGGATATGATTGGCCTGCCAACACACTGATGTGTTAGCATTAGAAGCCAGGTGAATTTGAGAAATGCACCTCAGACAATCGTCCATTCTTTTATGAACAGCTTGGCATTTAAATAAATATAAATTCACAGCATTTTGTGCCTGAGAAAAAGTCTTCATCAGTCTCGAAATTGGCGACCAGCCCAACAGTTGACTCGTTTTAGGATGAGTATGGGAATGAGCTAGAACAAATAGTAATACAGATGTTTTTAACTGGTTTCATATCACAAGAGCGTGACGAAAACTGTGGAATAAAGTCTACTACACTGTGCCGTCTTATAAGGACCCAAATTCGACAGCCTTCCAAACCCTATGAGAGCAGTAAAGAATAAGGCGAAAGTCTTCAAACACACTTGAAAGTCAAACACAGGTAGATGAAGTAAGACCAAATAATGGATATAGACAATATGGGTAAGAAAGCCTCTGTCTTATGAAAGATATGGATATTAAGAACGCTATCTTGAAATACACTTTTCCTATTTTTTTTAAAGTAAAGTAAGTCATATGAGATATCGTTCTAGGCTAGCTTCTTCCCGAGAATTCAAATACGGACCTATAATTTACGTACTTTTATTTGTTCAGAAGATAAGGACACTGTTATATGTGATTGGAAATACTAACTTGTTTTTCAATCTGTCTTTCCAAGTGATCCAGGATAGTGCTTATCCTTTAAAAATGGATTAAGTTTATGCTGAAGAGTTGTGGTTGCATTACCAGAATAATTGCAACTGTGGTCAAAGTGAATCATCTGGATAGTAGACATATCGTACGCAATCGTGTTCAATATATAAAGGAATATAAGGACACGTATCTGCGAACTACGAAGAACACAATTGATGTCCAAGGATTGGAATAGAAACTGAAATAGAAAATCAGATTTAGCAGTCATTACACTAACCATTTAAGGAGGAAAATGCGGTCAGCCTAGACAAAATATTAACTTAAATGCTTCAAACGGTTTTTGAATCACAAGAAATATGATAAATACTATGGTTTAAAGATTATCATTTACTGTCGTCTGATAAGTTTCCAAAACGGACTGCCCTTCCTCCGTTTATAATATTGAGCTCACATATTTTAGTCGCGTTTGTCACATTGCTCCTTCGTACTAAGACAAGTGTACATAATTTGGAAAAGCTCTTTTCATACGAACTCTGTACTTTCCCACTAAATCTATTTCATAGGAATGTAATAATGAGAGAAGCAGCAAAATCACAATAAACTAAGCACATCCATAAAAAAAGTGACAATGGCTGACACCCATCGAAAGGGACACCATATGTATTTCGTAGTGGGGCATCTACATCCTCGTATCCCACGAAAACGGAACACTACATACTGCATCGTGTTTGATGAATACGAAGAAAATAACGCTGCAAAAGTACAGGCGCACCAGCAAAGGAGAAAACACCTACCAGGACCTACAGTAAGTTTCTAACTCAGCACTACACAAATTTAAAGAGATAAGAATTACTTGCAAATCTCAAAAATAAGACGAAATCGTACAACAGCTTTGAGTGAATCTGCCTAAATCAGGTTGCACCTTTAAACACGCTATCGGTGATGCAGATGAACCGACAGTTGAAATGGCCATAGCTTTATCGAAACATGTGTATATTCCTATTGTCGGCGATTACATAGTTCTACTGGTTCTATTGATTCATCATATCAATGAAGATCGTCCTGAGGTATTTCTTAGCAACAAACGAAAGGGAAGTTCTAAAGAAGTCAATGTGTACGGTGAACAAGTCTGACAAAAAGCATTAAGTAGAGACAAGGCTAAAAATATCCTTTCTGTATACGCTATGAGGGAAAATGGCACTACTTCCTGACTATATTCAGTTGGCAACGTCAGATTAAAAAACAAAATATGAAAAGAATCCGACAACAAACATCCACGTTTCGCAATGTTGGTGACAACAAATAGCGCATGGCTGAAAATGATAGAAAAATATGTTAATAATGCATGGTGGTTAATGTCAGGAAACCTTAACTCAGTTACGTCTTCGCCTGTTCACATCGGAAGCGGACACGTATGTCATATTTTTCTGGCATAGAAAGCGTTGAAAACAGTTATATTACTGTTTGGTCAAGGTTGAACTCGAATAGAATCTGAAATCAAATTTTTTCTACTTTTGAGGTGTGTACCATCATAATAGCACACACAGTTATACATTCCATGTTTTCTTGTATTTTTTAATCCAGGAATTGATCGTCATTTTTTGGTTTATCAATGTTTTGGTTTCCAAGGAAACTATTATGGATGCAAAAATGGCATGGTATTAAATTGAAAATCTTTATACTCTCATGTGTTTTCCTAGTGTTTTCAAAAAATAGATAGTAAGCCAGATATCAAGAAACTCTTCCTTTACGTTGGATTGCATCCTCCTTTTTAATATATTCGTCACCTGTTGAGAATGACAGAATGTCATTTCGATCTATTCGATTGAGATATTAAGTTCATTTATAACAGAATATGAATCTTATGCTACCAATGTTTGACCGTATTGATATTCATGAATGAAAAGAGATGGCAACTCAGTACTTTGTAAATTTGTTATATTAATAATGAAGACAAAGATAATTCAATAACCTCTTCTCTGCAAGAAAATGACAAATTACAGTGTATCTAAGGCGTGTGTATCAAAACTAACTTATATGGTTTAAATTTCAGTCACGTATATTCGCACTATACTTCGTACAACTAAAAGATTGGTTTTGGAACAGAAATGGAGTAGCCTTTTATTCAAGATATTCTCAATTTCTAATACCTTCTTTTGCGAATAAACTTACTAATGATAAGACATGTAGAGCCCCTGTCATTGCTTTTTATAAAATTCATTGACGTAATGTTTTTAAAAACAGAATAATTATAGCAGATAAAGTTGAATTTATTTTAGCCATATTTTGTTTAATACTAAGTTGCAGGTCCTACATTAAAATGTAGAGAGAATGTTAGCACTTTGGAAGATGTATTTAATTGATATCTAAACGAAAACTAGATTATCTACATAGAGATGTGACTAGACGATTATTTGCCGATCAATAAAATCTACCATACCTTTAGTTTCTAATTGCTCTGGAAAGGTAATGGATATTTTTTTTCTAAATTTTGATATATATTGGAATTTACAAAATAAGTATTAAATAATTGAATGTATTAATGTATCAACAACCAGTACTATAGTTTAACGTATCGGCTGTTGAACACCATAGTATAAGTATATAATAAATGTGTAAACATCTAATAAATACACTGAAAGACTAGTCCATTTTTCAGGAATTGCAACTCCATGGACATCTTTGCGGAATTATAGGCAACCTGGCTAGTTTTACTGAAAAGAGAACGGTGAATTCAAATTTGGTTGCCGAAGTCAGAACTTCTCTTGAAATACAATATGGCGGCGAAAATTTAACATGGCGACCTGAACTAAAACACTCTACTAGCCTCTAGAATATCAAACAACACAGGTATTTCTGGTCAGAATTTGAGATAATTTGTTAATTCAAACATTTTAATATGAAATCTGTAAATTTCACTGTGTTCAGCAAGACACATTACCCTTAGAGTCTGAGCCTTTCCTGAAAACCACCTGATATATTCTCTAGTTTGAGGATGTCACCTCTACAGCTCTTGTCTCATCGACGGGTAATGGAATAACCTACACTGTATGTGTCCCTTACGTATACACGAGTTTTTGTTTGGTTGTCAGTTTAACGTTTTTGCTCGTTTCCCAGGAGTTTCTTATATATTTAGTGTGTGAGAAGTGTATTAACTTTGCGTGCCTTTTATGCACATTTCTTGGTAACTTTAAGGTTATTGTGTAGAATAGTAAGCCTTAATATTTTATATGTGGATGTATGCATTATGTGTAAATCATTCACCAGTTTGTTGGTTACGTTGCAGATTTATTTGTTTCCCTGATCGGTCTTAGAATTAAGTTTTGTTTTCAATTATTTCCGTTCGCTTCTGAATGATTTAATTTTGTGCCCAACTTTCCGCTTCTGTTCCTGTTCTAACTAACACTGGGGAACTTAATGTGTTTTTTTTTCTTTTAGTTTCTAGAGATTGAGGATTGTTATTATTCTGTCGGTTTCTTTGATGATGTCAAGTTTCTCTGCTTTATGCAATTCCATTCTTCACTTGATTCACTTACTGGTTTCCATCCCATGTTCTCTCGAATTGTTTTATTTATCTTCGGTATGCTGATAACTTTTGGTCATCAAAACACCACTTTCACGTTTGTAAGCGACAGTTAGAAACTGTTTGATTATTGTGTTCCTTTTTTTATTATTGTGTTCTAGCATGCTGTTAACCCAATTCAAATCTGTTGGGTTGTTTCTTGGTAAAATCTTATACATCATCAGTTATTTTGTGTCAATGGTGCTTGTGTTAGATACTGTTCCCTCTGAGGTGTTTGTTGCCTTTTTTACTAGTTGTCTCAGTTTTCTTAGTGTTGTTGATTGTCTATAGCATACTCTGCAGGAGTTCAACTCGACAAATTTGGCAAGTTGGATCATTCTCTTCTTGTGCTTTGTTCCAAAGGTGGCTTCGGAACATTTTGTTAATGGATTTCCACTTATTTCAATGTAAGTACCAACTGTATCTAGTACTCGGTAACCGTCGCGTAGATAAATAATACCGGTTTTCGCTCAATACTTGTTGTGTTCTCTTCGAAACTGAATTGTACTTTGTTAAACTTTACCAAATTCAAGTCAGTTTTCTGAAGTCTTATTAACGGCCTTCTCTCGTGTATCCCTTTATTCATCTCTCATTCGTTGTGCTGAGCAAGGAATCTTTTGTGTAGCAGCTTGCGCAGTATTCTGAATCATTATCCTGGTCACCTCTTACAATACAATTTGATCCATATGGACATTATCACCCTTGTTGACTTGCTTGGGGCTCCCTGATGATGTCGACCCCGCTATTATATTTTCTTTTCACTGTTGTCGGATTGTTCAAGCTCAATATACTGTATGTCATCGAATATGTTGTTCAGCTCCGGAAGGTTCATTGAGTTTCAGGTCAAAACGGATAACCTATAAACTCGTATAGAAATAAACAAATGGAGTCCATAGTAAGCAACTTATTGAAATATGGACATATAATATACCTATTCACACATAAACTGACTAAGGCATACTATCCTATGTAGTAGCATGACAGTTGGAAGGAGGCATTCATATAATACACACAAAGTGAATATACCACTTGCATAAAAATAAACATATATAAAGGTTCTAGATAGAGAGCAAGCACAGTAAACTGGCAGCCACACGGAGAACAAGTGTAGGCATACGGAACACATTTAGTGAAGGTTGATCCACTACACTCGTCAATGAGACAACCAGCTGTAACTAGTCGCCAAACCAAACGTGTCGAGTTTTGCACCGGATAACTGGGTTTATGTCTGGGACCCGCCTGACCCGATTTTGGCTTAATGATCTGGAGGGCGAACCAGATAATATTCGTTTCCGTATTATACAATCTTGTGTTTCATTAACCTTTCTTTCTGGGTTGAGATGATCGGAAGCGATCTGTTATCCCCAAAGCAGGAAAATACGACGCGGAGAAATTCCTAACAGTGTTAATCAAAATGAAAATCGTCGTACATTCACAAAATGAGGTATTCAAATCCGAGCTGACACGTTGTGGACGGGGTTACCGAGTGTAGGCTTCGGACCGGCCCCACCTAGGACCTGATTTAGACCCTGTAACACAGGGAATAATTCAAAATTATTTTTCAATGGTGTTTGAATATTAATTCTTTAAGGGATGACGAGGATCGGAGATGTAATCAATGCCCAGAAGAACGACAAATTCTAAATTCCCA
The DNA here is from genome assembly GCA_022664845.1 of Lepisma saccharinum. Lineage (NCBI taxonomy): Eukaryota > Metazoa > Arthropoda > Insecta > Zygentoma > Lepismatidae > Lepisma > Lepisma saccharinum. The sequence goes on along the minus strand of JAGDQP010039584.1, from coordinate 7,518 downwards.
ATTAAATATTTTCCCATAACAGCTCATCGGATCAATCGGGTCAAGTACGGATCAAGAAATGTGAAACGGTTTCAGCTATGGTGCAAATACCCCCTCGGAAAAGCTATTCTGCAAAGCTTTTGTGGTTGGAGTTTCAAATAGGATTCTAAAAAATGCCAAAAATGAATACCGTGTACAAAAACTCACTTCTCAAGGAATCTAACAAATTACAATATTGATTAAGTCAAACAACAGGAACAAGACGGGCCACCGGTTCAAAATTTGTCAATTCGTTTGAGAATCCATCATCAGGTCGCCGAATTTAGTTGGTCTGGTGATTTTGACTAAAATCGGGCCCTGAGTCACTCATGTCAAGACGGTTCAACAAGTCAATCAGGTCAAATTTCGGGCCTAGTCACCTATGTTCGGGTCAGTTCGGATCATAAAAAGTGACCCGGTTTCAGCGTAGAAGACAACATCTGAGGGGGTGGTAGTGACAAATCGAAGAAAATGGTAATAGATGTTAATTTAAGTCCAGAGCTACAAACCCCGTCCAACACTGTGAACTAGAAGATTTCGTGTAAAAATGTTTGAATCAATAAATGTTTTCAAATTTCATGCAGAAACACCGATATTGTTCAATTATCTAGAAGCTAATTGAGCGTTCTTAGAGCGTTGTTCTTTGTGACTATTGAAATTTGTAAATAATGCAAGGCAGGTGCTGTGATATGTAATAGTAGTAATATGTCTCTACAAAGAGCATGTTCTTGCGATAAAGAAACTGCAATGTTGGTCAAATGCTTGATGTGACCATCTTCATCACTTGTTTTCATAATTGGAAGATATTCTCAATATAAATTGAAATTCTTATCCATAATTGACAAAAAAAGTTATTAAACGATTAGGTAAGTCGTCAAAATAACGTTTTTTTAGAGTTCGATAATCGTATTTCTGATCCTATATACTTTTTGTATCTAGTCTTTTGTTATGACTGGTAATTTAGTCCAGTCAGTGAGATGCTAGAACTCTAACTGATCATCTCATGTTCAAATTTCTTTTCAGGCTTCTAGTTCTTTCTCCTGGTCCCAGTACTGAAATCAACACCCAGTGTTGAACTGATTTAACACAGAAAAGTGGTGGTCACCCTGGGACACCAAAAGGTGTTGAATCAACACTCTTATTTTTGAGGTGTAAAATAAATTATTTTCCTTCAAATTACCCATTCATACTTTTGTGCGCACCAGATGGTGACAGCACTCCTGAACCATCCTCAGTTTTAATTCTATACATTCACCGAAGATTAATGAGTTTTAAACAATTGCAGGAGGATTAATATTTCAAATATTTTGTTTGAATATTATTTCTAATGATTGCAGAATATTTTCTTTATATTATACGAAATTTAGAGGAATTGTTGTGAATAATTTGTCGATATAATTATAACCCTTCACAGCTTCTACTTATACTTCTCAGTAGGAACTCAAACCTAACCTGTCTATGGTATGTTAGCGTGCTGATGACTCTGTATAGCAGACGTACGGAAGAGACTAGTACGTGTACGGCCATTACAGGACTGACGACATTTTTCGGTGTCGGAGGGTACGAGATAGCTTGAGAATTTTTGCAAGAGCCATTGCACAAAGACTATTTTTTTATCGCCATCATCATTCACTGTACTTATTCTTTTCTCAAATCACTATTTCACCATGCCTAAATCAAACTCAAAACATCATCTGCCACAACACGTAACTAAAACAGCATCAGTAGCAACTCCAAAAATGTCCATTGTAGGCACCACTAACAAACACTCACGTAGCTCCGACCAACTCTCTACTAGCTCAAGATCTAGGTCTCCAATTGAAAGTTCTCACTCTCCACCAGCTAAGAAAACACATCGCATCAGTGACTCAGCATCGGATTCTGATTCAATGAACATATCCATTGACCATGAAGATCACCTACTAGCAACTCCAGAACCTCCGCTCTATCCATTTCTGCTGACTAAATACGACACAAGATTCCAAGCACCGAAGTGCCTTCTTCAACAGTTACTGAAATACGTACAAAGAGACAAGATCAGTGAAATCATTCCTACCAAGAACGACATCATAATCAAATCACCAGAGCCAAACCTAGCAAAAATCATTCGCAATGAATACAGCTTTGAAATTTTTGGGACGCAAGCACAGCTCACGGCACTCAACTCATCATCAATAAAACAGCAACCACTGCCTAGGAAAACTCCGATGTTATCTGTTGTAATCCGCGGTGTTCCACCAGACACACCCGACGATGAAGTCCAGGCAGAGATAACCGCCGAAGGTCACGTCATCAAGAAATGCATCCGGATAATAACGAAGATTGGAACACCCAGCTACATGGTGCGAATTCTCACTACAGATCAACTCAAATATATAACCTTCTCAGAAATGGAGCATTCATCTATAAACGAAGATACCGTGTTGAACCTTCCAGATCACCAGCACCAATGCCACTCAGATGTGAGAAGTGTCAAACTTACGGAGACCATAGAGCAAATGAGTGTAAAGATCAACCGATTTGTGGCTACTGATCTGAAACTCTTCTAACAAAGTCATGCACTAACCTTCAGAATCCACCAAAATGCAACACATGCGAAGAGTAACACCCAACATAAATACAAAGGGAAACCGAAACCAAACACAGAAAACAATATGCCGGTAGTACCACTCCGCATACCAGAACCAAACACAGCACAAGTCAACAACTCCTCTCTTCCAGTGCCTACTACGGAGCAAATCATCCAATTCATCACTTTAACTCTACAGAATTGATATCCTTTCAACAAAGAAACCATCCTATCCAAAATCCAGCAGGCAGCACAACAAATTTTCAAAGTCAAACCACAAGCTACATATTCAGGCCATCATGTCTTCTTCTCATTTTCACCTTTCACCTAAACAGCTTTGCTTCGTCATCCATCATCAATCACATCACTCATTGACCTAACATGTTCATCATTGCACTGTACCCATAAATGTTATATGTTGGGCTCACCTGTTGACATTACCATCTAGAGAAGCCCCTAGATGAGAAGAACAATCAATCATTCGTCCAATTGTTATTCAAAGTGTTATGACGTGTATCGCACTTCATACCCATTTACCATATCATACTCATGCGATCAAAAAAAAATATGGTTATAAGCTAATAAAATTTATGAAAATCAAAGATCAATAAAGATTAATTGAAACCTCTTAGCCCATCCAACCAGCTCATTCTTACCCTACAATCCTTCAATACCACTTCCCTAAAGCGAGGGCGTAACCCTTGGGTGGGGCTAGTCACATCGGTGACTAGCAAGACGCGAAAATAAAATTATACTTCTAAAACGTAACTTTCCAGTTCTGAAAATTAAACTAATGATAAATTTTATTTTTATTTTTCTATTTAGTGTGTTCTGATTGAGTTTCATGAACGGCTATTTGTTTGAGACCATGTGTTTTGGAAGGGGTATCCCGGACTTTGATTCCTTAATTTGGGATCCTCAGTCAAATTTGATGAAATAACAATGTGTTAACACTTAACATTTTGATTTCTGGCGATATAAACCCAAATCAGGCAGTATTAATACTTTACATTTAGAATTAGTTTGCTTCTGCTGAAATAGTTGAATACGTATAATGCCTTCCTTCAGATACCAAACTTTCACATTCCTCGTCTATCACTAATCTTTTCAGGTTCTTGATTGATTAATTTCAAACAATCATATGTGTTATCAAGGAAGCTTTGCAAAATTTTACTGTTGACTGCCATTTCCTCAGTATTTTTAAAATTTGAGAATAAGCACAGTGAATGTGTGATGACGTCTCTTAACACAATTTAATTAGAAACAATAATGGCCAATTCCAGGACTTTTATATTGCATTGTTCCCAGATTTTCTTCCTACGAAGAATGTACAGTATAACCCATTGTAATGCACATGAAGGTGAGTAATGACTAAACCTAACAGGATATGATTACAATAAATAGTCTTCAAATAACATCGAACAAACTATATCATCCCATCCAATATACACTACTTGCCATTAAGAATGTAACACCAAGAAGGAGACCGGATTAATGCAAAATTTCAGAATATGTAGACCATGAAAAGATAAAAATCTGATTAGAAAGTCAGTATCGTGACGCATAGAGGAATATCAATCGGAGACAGTCCAGAGAGTCACGTAACAGTGGTTGACGACTGTTGGTATGATGTGAGTCTGTGTGTGTATACGTCCAATGCGGCAGCCCTTCAAGCAGGTTTTTATATTTGATCGCGGAAGAATTGTGGCATATAACGAGTGCGGTTTACCCTTCAGCGACATTTGTACGCATATTGGATAAACCCCGTCCACAATACAGCGCAAGGAGACTCTATTTCTCCATGAAGTCACTATGTGTACAACATACCGTTTCACAACGACCGCGTCTTCCACGAGCCGCGATGACAGACGGATTATGTTCATGGCTCAAGTGGATCATACCGTTTCACAACGACCGCGTCTTCCACGAGCCGCGATGACAGACGGATTATGTTCATGGCTCAAGTGGATCATACCGTTTCACAACGACCGCGTTTTCCACGAGCCGCGATGACAGACGGATTATGTTCATGGCTCAAGTGGATCATACCGTTTCACAACGACCGCGTCTTCCACGAGCCGCGATGACAGACGGATTATGTTCATGGCTCAAGTGGATCATACCGTTTCACAACGACCGGGTCTTCCACGAGCCGCAATGACAGACAGATTATGTTCATGGCTCAAGTGGATCAAACAGCCACATCCCGAACACTGATGGATGTTGCACCACGCCCAGTGTCTCCACAGACAGTTCTACGTCTGCTGGCAGAGCGGAGCATATTTGCACGGCATTCATTGCTGCGGTTTAGGCTGACTGCACAGCATAGGTATGAGCGCCTACAATAGTGTCACGATCGTCGCGCATGGAGAGCCGTACGTATGGCATGTGATGTTCTAGGCTTCCTGGCTGGATACAATGTTCCGCCGCTTCCTTGGCCAGCGCGTGCAGCTGGTCTCCCGCTGTTTCATCACATCTGGTCCAGCGACCTCCGCGAGCTACAGTTAATGATCTGTGGAATTGTACTGGAGATGCATGATTTGCCAAATACCGGTAGGACAGCCAACAGCTCGTCCTCTTCATTTCTTGCCTTGTTGCAGCCGTTCTAAACGCCCATAGTGAGACCACGGGTTTCTGACCTTCGGCAGTTCTGTTTCGTAATTGTTACGTTGTCACGCATCGCACAGAACAATAAGTTTAATCATTTGCTTCTTGTATCTGACGGTGTATATTTGCCAGCGTTGTTTCTGAAATCTAGTCTCCTTCTTAGTATTGCAGTTTTAAAGTTGAGCAGTGTAATTTAATTTTTGAAATTTTATTAGATAATTAAAAAGAAAATTAAAATCCTTATGTGGTTACATAAATCACTTGCTTTCTTGTAGTATAATCAATTATTACGCAATCGAGGTTAATTAGTATACATTTTCCGACCTTTCCTTGAAATGTCTGGCAACTTGTGGTCTAGCATAACTCACGTAAATCAGAAATGTTCCAGATTCCAAGAAAATTCCGACGAAGGAGAATAAGAAACATTGTTTTCTATAATAAAGTTTCACAATATCGTTCACTATCTTATAATTAAGTTGAAATAATTTTTATTTGTAAATGTATTCAGTAAATTTCTTCCTCGGTTATTTCTTACTGGTAACCAAAGAAGATGGAAGACTAAATTATCGAGATTTCTTCAGAATTCTTTTATTTCCTTGGTAACCAAAAGCTCTCTAAGTTTTGAAAGTAAATCTAGTGCGATTTCCATGAAATCAGTCCCCTGGTTTGTCTACCTTATTTACGAACATTATAACTGAATAGTTTAACAGTGTACCAGCAGAAGCTGTACATTTCTTCCTGGGCCTAGAAAGAACTCACGACTCCTTAGTATTATTCTCAGATTTATAGCTGAAAGTCTTAACAGTACTCACATAAGTTAGAAAATGGATTGATCCATTACTCTCATCCATAAATATGAGCAAAGTTGTTTCGACAGCTGGAAATACTGCAATACGATCTTCAGACGTCGATTTGATTGCCGGAAAAGTTGAGGCACGAAAGGGAAGTTCAGTGATTGGTTCAAATTGATTTTGACGATTTTTTATTAAATTTCCTAATGCGTCAATACATACAAAAGAAAAAAAAATAATTCTATTTTTAAAAAAATATAAAAATAACGACGCCAATATTCGATCCTGGGACCTCTGGCTCAGCTTCCCTGTACGTTAACGATCATACCAAGCTGAACAAGCGCTTGTCGAAGTTACTAATATTTCGAGCTGTGCGTCGGCTTCCTTCAGCTATCTTCGCTGATGATCGGCCGCTCCCGTCAAGTTAACATACGTGTTTTAAGCTGCTTCTTTAGTTCAACGAGCTATTGTTGGTTGTGGGGAGTGGTGGTGACTGTCTGGCTGCTGACAGTAATTATTCCAGCTGCATTTCGCTCTACATAAAATTAGCTCAGTGATTAATGAATACAAGTTAGTACACATCAAATATAATGTTCGTTAGTGTAAACTGAAACTTTTATTGAAATTTTCTTTTCAATAAATTGGGCTCAGTCGGTTATTATTAGTATGTAAAAAAAACCAGCGCCGCTGAGTTTCGCAAAAGGAAACGTGAAAAGATCTAGCTGAAGCTATTATTTTTACAAATGTGAAAAGGGTGACGCACTATTTTACTCCAACTCAAGTAGAATTTCAACCAAATGATGATTGTGAAGACCGTGCCAGTAGAGTGTATACCTACACAGGAACGTTCACAATCCAGTACGAGTGGTTACGGCGATTCCGGCGAGTTATCGCATCTGGAAGACGATTATTGGTTTGAAGAACTTAAAGAAACGGAACAAGACACCGCAAAAAAATTGATAAAGTAATTTCGGATCTGTATTAACTCAAGAAGGTCAAGACGTAGTATACAGATACATGAGCAATCACAGTCTCATATTATTGCATCTGAAGTTTATTTTCGATGGAAGGTCGGTACGAAGGTTGGAAAGTGAAATCCCTGCATCTTTAGAGAATACTACCGTTGAAACTATAGACGAGTTTACTGACATTTAAGAAGTTAGAAGTCAGGGATACGATGGGGGCGTCCAACATGAGGGGCATCTACACAGGGCTCCAGGCTAGAATAGAACAAAAGAACTCCTCGGCAAAATATGTTCATTGCTGTATTCATGCCCTTAACTTAGTGGTTAATGACTGAATTTCCCATATAACCGAAATAAGAAATTTCTTTGAGAACGTTGCCTTTTTTCAGTGTTCTGTTTAGGAAGGCATTGTTGAAGACATCTGCATTTTTTTAAGTAAATTCTTGAGAAGGTTTGTCCTACTCGATGGACAAGTAAGAATCAAGCTCTTGACGTTCTTCGGAGTAGTTATTTCGATATCATGAAGACTATCTGTTATAAATAGTGCAGCAAAGCTTTGCGAACAATG
>JAGDQP010039583.1:5493-17671 GCA_022664845.1 Lepisma saccharinum | reverse complement strand
CAGCTCTACTTTCCGTGTCCCTCTCTTTCAAAATTTCCAAATGTGCATAGTTTCGAAGCTACAGGCTACCGAAAGCATGGAGAAATGATCATTGGAAATTTATATTTATGACGACACGGAAAGTAGAGCTGATGCGGCATAGTACCGTCAAAGACTTTAAATCTGCACTATCCAATAATCTGTATTTCAAAATTCCCCAAAACACGCGCACAGACTTCCCCAAAGCAATTAGGGGATTCCTAGAAATTCTCAGAAGTAAAGATCGGTCGAAATGAGCTTGAATGGCGTGGTTTCTCACCAAGAAACAAGATTTCCTTTGCGCAAAGTCAATATCTCAAGTACATTCCATACAGCCAACGTTTGTTATCTTAATACATGGTTAGTAGTTACGTACCATAACCATTACAATTTTAAACCGGTTGGTAGCGTTAACCACTAGACGTAGCAGGGTGAGGCAGTTGCAGAGTGATGTTAGAGGGGTGGGGGTAGGTCAACTAGAAGTTTGAAGGTCGTATATGAAATAATGGAGAAGATATGTGATAAACATTGAATTATTTTTTTAAATTGTCATCCACCATGTTATCGCTCGGTGTACCTGGCCGAAAAACCCGGTATTATACTGCCTGTCGCCGTCGCCACCAAACTGTTTACGAATTTCTTGTCTTACATGCTTGGATGTTTGTTGAATATTATTTAACTATATCACATTTTCATGTTCAAATGAAGTTGATATTAAAATTAAATTATTTTAATATTGCCCATTCTTGCCCTGTATTATTTTTAATTATAGGAAAGGAAATTTATTTATTAACAAAATAGTTTGGATACATTTTCTTTCCTTGATTCGTTCATTGGAAATTTTGAAGGCGGAATATGTGTTCTTCTTGGCTGCCTGTGTCAAGTTCTCTCTGTCAACTCCATTATGGTCTGCGTCAGCGAATGGAGATTTTTCATAGCCAATAGAAAACTTGCATTGTAACTGTTCTTTAAGGGTGTAAAAAAGATAAATTAAGGTTGCATGTTTGTGGAAATATAGTTTGATTGACGGTCCACCGCTATTTTGGGGAAAACTGCTTCAATGTGTAAAGTTATTTACTGTTGGAAAATAACTGGTCCTCAGCAGTAGTATTCGTTTTGTGATTGATCTCTAATAAAGTGTGTATAAATGAAATCAGCGCCTCGATGCTTTACTGTCGGCAGCTTACCTAAATTGCCTAACGGTTCTGAAAGGCTACCATATTTTGTGAACAAAATTATAAAACATTTGTTAGTCAGTTTTATTGGGAGGACTCTAAAAAGAAAAGAATTTAACGGTATGCGTTTTGAAATTCATATTTGATGTCGATGGAAGAAATTCGCAAGTATTGGGTTTTTAGATTGCTATTACCGGCAGGAGTAGCTAATTTCAGAAGGTATCATAAATATGTTATTTTTTACTTGAGTTCTTTGACATAATGATGAAAAACAGAAAAGTACCGTACATTTTTTCTTTTGAAGCGTCATCCTGACGATGTTTGTGTTTGAAAACACTCGTTGAGATTGACTTGTGTTGAATACGGTAATAAATTAATAAATTAGAAGAGTCATTATGACAACACATTGAAAATAGATTTATGGATGTATTGTGGGTACCAATGCAAGCACTTTGGAATTTTGCTTTTAAGCTTTATAACAAAACCTCAAATAAATACATGCTTGTCTGAGGCGCCTTAGGTACTCACAGAAGAGAAGGTTTTATCATGAGCTTGTCCATCTTATGGTAGTTCGTTACTTGTACGACAGATAAATCTAAAGAATGAAAAATAACAAATATACGGTTTATTACAAGCCAGGTCAGAAACAGAAATATTTAGCGCTAAGAAGCGTTAGAAGAATACAGAGTACCTCTTTAGAAAATTTTGAGTCCTGTATTTATTGTAGCCAAGGCCTGAGTGCTTTATCGCAATCATTTTTTTGTGATAGAATCGGCTAAAAGAGAGGAAATTATGAAGAGACGGCTATAAGTATTTTGAAAAATGAAAACCGCATTTATGAGTCTTTAGTGTACATTATGAGGACCGACTAATTTGATTTTTACTATATGGTGATAAAAATATGTTTTTTGAAATTTAACGCTGTCTTTTTTGTTTCTTTCTTCTGGATCGGAAGTTTTGAAGTAGACAGGAATTTATGATCTGTAGGAGACATACTGTGCTTTCCGGAAAGCTTTTAAAAGATAAAGAGATTAGAATTGTTTCCTTGAGGGACGCTAAAGAAAATCCTGGAAGTATTTACAATAATGAAAATAGTTTGAACGACTTTAGTATTTCACCAGTTTTCTCTTTGAAAAGTGATTGAATAACTTTCGTTTGAATTCTAGTTGAGTTTATTTGCATTTTGAACCTTGTGTTACCAGATTACTAACATCTGGGGGTAAGTAAGTAGATTTTTTAATTATCTTATATTTTTATTAGCACCTTGAAATAGGTGCGATCTTTTAACTTTTTCCTCTGCATCTCATTTTCGTTAGTACGAATCAGAAACATATACCGCAGTCAAAATCTGGGGTTTCCTTCCTTCATTTTAATTTTGAAGCATATTAAAATAGTTATAGTTGAATTTTTCTCTTAATATATTCTTGAATTTGCAATCGCATTGGGAGGTTTCGAAGAAATATGCTGTCTGTTAATATTTTGATTGTGGCCTATAGAACTTAAGTCGGAATAAAGTAAAGGACAGAACATTGTAAGTGGCTTTAATGCAATTTTTGATTCGTAATAATTTAGATTACGTCTTTTTGAAGACTCAAACTCTTTAGTTAAATTTGATGTGAGCGTCGGAAGTGTCTAATTTGAGATGGAAGTATTGAAATAAAATTTAGTTTTCTATCTCTTTAAATTACATTAATTTCTATTGTTAAAATTATTTTTGGCTCTTTACAGTGTGAAACAATTATTTTAGCATGAAATTACAGTGACTTGTCGCATTTGGAATTATACTAACAGTTTTCATTGATGTCCGACAATTGAGCTTGCCTGCCTTCAGTTTTTTAATGTAGACTGAGGAATGCATGCTAAATTATTTTAATGATGTAGTGGTGTTAGATGTTCTACAACAAGTCAGCTTTTGAAATGAAGGTCTAGATGAATAAATTGTGATTTAGCAGTGCCTTGTATTAGTTGTTCTAAGATTCTTACACAAAAAGTAACGTAAATAGTTTTGTTGTTTGTTCTGCTACTGATAATACTTTTGCTATTGATAGCAGTCATGTAAATATTGAAGAATCATCAATCGAGAGAAATAGGAAACATACATCTTTAAATATTTTTGTACACTTATTAGTAATTCATTCCAAATGCTTGTCTCTTCAAGAGAATGGGAATATATTCAGACGACCACTTTGATTTTTAAAATATTTATCAGTCCCTCAAGCACAATGCACATAAAATATCAAATTATGATAGACACCCCCGAAACTGAAAATAAACGCAGAATTCCCGCTTATTTAATTGAACCTTCTGGTAGAATACAAGGTTTTATTTTAGAAAATAATGTTCTTAAGTTACTTTTAAGTAAGACCCATATGTAGATACTAACTCTACAATTTTATATTTTCAGATTATTATATTTGTTCGTTATTATATTTGTTCACTGTTTACTGTTTTTTGAATAGAAATGAAACTTAGCAATGGCGGTATAGGAACCTTGGATCATTATGTTTCGGTCTATTTCAGAAATAATATCTGATTTATAATATTGTGCAGGATCTCTAAACTAAACATTGTAGAGTTCATTAAAAATAGGACCACTAAAAACTTAAATTATAACTTGCTAGCGAAATATTATTCATTTTTGTCCTTCATTTATTTTAAACTCAGGCCGAGATCAGGTAACACATTATAAAATGGAATGATGACTTGCTACCGAAATATTGTTCGTTTATGGCTTTTAGGTAACTTTAACGCAGGCCGAGACGGAGTAAGACAGTATAAAGTGGAAATTCAACTTGCTACCGAAATATTATTTGCTTATGGCTTTGAGATATCTAAGGCTCTGGATGAGATGGAGTAAGACTGTATAAAGGGGAATCATGACTTGATAGTAAAATATTATTTATTTACGGTTTTTACACATTTGGGACTCAGGGCGTAAGAATTTTTAAAATGATTATATTATTTTGTATTGTTTATTAGTGATGGAATGAAGAAAGATGAAGAACACATAATGTTTGTCCGTAAGAATGCTTACATTGTATAAGCCGACTTTGATGTAAAACACGAGAGAACCCCTATTTGAAATGAGGAATATATTGTGTTCGAAACAATTGCTGGAATATGCATTTTGGAATAACATCGTGTGCTTCTCGTGCACTTGTTGTATAACCAACACGCTGAAATAATATGACTACGAATGGCGCAGCCCGGGTTGAAATCCTTGCCAGGACATGGCGATTTTTTGCAGTGTTTTTATGCCTGACGCTTTGAGGTGCACTTAGCCTTGTATCAAATTGAATACCAGAGTGTTATTGATATTTTTGGACACCTTGGGAAGGTAAAGCCAGTTATGCGTGGGGACTGAATATCCCCCTCACTTTGTACCAGAGATCAAGAGAATTTGGAGAGCTACCTCCACAATCCCCATGCCGTTTACAGGGCCTGCACAAAGGAAATAGCTTTACCTTTTTGATGTTCTTTTGTGAAGAAGTATATTTTGTAAGAACTTTAAAGAAGCTGTGGGTGCTGTTCTCAGATAAACTATTGTTTACTGAATCACTTCATTTCTTATGTCTTTAATTTAACTTTTATTTGCGAATAATATAAAGAACTGTTCCTTACATGTTTGAAAGTCTTTGCATGTACATGCATTATTTTAAAACCAGCTAAATTTGTGTATACGTATATACTGCACCAGATTCAAATTTATTTAAGACCATTTTTCAATTTTGACTTAGAGCGGAAATGATGATATTAAAAATATTACTTGACACTTGTTACATACTAGGTCGGCAGGCTTATGCTTTTTAATTTGTTTTGCATCTGTGATGCTCAGGGGGAACAAGTTGTATCCCACTTACGGTGGTCTGGGAGGGGGAAAATGTTGTTTCCTGATGGACATTGTCAGTCGAAAGTTGGTTTCATATAGTTTATTTTGTATGAAAATTCAAAAATAAAAATTTCCTTCCCAAACGCGAGATTCGAATCTGGGACCCGGAGGTCGGTGCCATACTGGCTATGGGTTATAAGTCTAAGATAAAAAATAGCTTTGGTTTAGATATTTTGCCTGTCCCATTCTAAAAAAATTTAAATTAAAAATATGTATGCCCCTTTCTAGCTTTGAAACCATAATCTTAGATTTTCGACGTAACGCGAAATGATTAACTTGAAACGAAAATAAAAGCAAGAAAAATATACACGATTCAAGTTTATAATAATAATAATAATAATAGTAATAGTAATAATTTAGTATAATCACACTTAAAGATCCACAAGTAATACTGTCGCAACCGAAAGACAGGAGTCCGAGCATCCTCAGTTTGCTAAAACATTTGCTTGGAACGCTGATCGCTCCAGTTTAGCGAATGCCAACTGGCAACGCAAACTTCTGGTACTTGGCGGAAATAATCTAAATAACAGTGGTTGCTACAAACCAACTCAACCGATAAGATTAAGATATGTAAAAGCATGTAAAGGAGGTCTGACGTGAGAAGAGCTGGATTATAAGTAAAATAATACTGATCAGATGATATGAAGGTGCAAAAGTTTATGCACCAACTTACAATTTTTTAATGATAACACATGCAGGTCATCCTTGTAAAGTGAAAATCTTGACAAAATCGTTGATGGTATAAATTATTATTACTATAAAAGAAATGAGATGTTTAAATTCGCATATTTCAGCGATTTAATTCAATTATTTCGACAATTTAATTTTATACGCTGCAACTTATGTGAGCTTGTGACAAATGAAAGGCAAGGTTTTTTATAATTTTTATTCGCCTCTGGTGCTCGCGTGGAAAGTGACTTCAAATAAATCGGATTTCTTTATGATAATACTGTTTAAATCAATGTTTTAGAGTGTAAATAATTGAGAAACAAGTAAAAGGAAATATTTTTATGTCTTCTAAACATATTTTGTAGAAAACCTTTTTAGATTTTTACATAGATTTTTTACTCTAAATTCCACTGAAAAATGGCAAATTCCGAAAATGGCTAGCTGTGCTTGGTGCATATAACTGTTATAAATAGCAGTTATTTTTGGCTAAACGGTTATAAAAAATAACAGTTCCGAGTAGCACTTAAAATCCATATACAATAGCGCATTTGATGCGCTTTGTATTTTGCACTCTTTCACGAAAATCTTATATTGAAATGCTTTACTATACTAATAAAAGAATGATATAAGATTTTATTTTACTTATGGTAAATACAGAATCATTATTTCTTCTCCAAACATACTTACTTTTCCGCTGCAATTGGAAATAGTAAAAGCAGATAATTTTAGAAAAAATTTCCTACACTTAACTTCCCAATGAATGTTGGCAGTAGTTGGCATTTTATTAGAATTGAGGTGAATACATTTTTAGTGTAAATTGTAAACTATTACTGTTAAAACCATTTCAAATACGATTAAGGTTTCCGGCAAATATAAAACAACAATAGTTTTCTGTTTTTATTTTTGAGCAAGTAGACTTTAAGCCAGCAGCTATAGTTATGATGTTCAGTATACCTTCGTGTTGAGTCACATAGCTTAGACCGTTAATAATTACAGTTAGAAGCAACACATCTGTAGTTAGTAAGGACTAGGCTGTTTAAAAATATTTGTATTGCAATATTTGCAGAATATTTATTGAATATTGTTATTCCTGGAATATTTCTGGCTCTTTCTTAATTCAAATAAATCCTTGCAAAAAGTTAAGCAAATAATACATTTGAAGTTGTCCTCATAAATTAAATTATAGAATATTCGTTATAAATTGAGAATATATCTCTAAATGTATTTCAAGAATCCATTAATGAAAGAAGGCTTTAAATATATGATTGTGTAGATTATTCTGCTTACATACACTTAGGACAAACTTGGCACAAACATAGGACTTGTTCGGAAATACATAACGAAGTTCACGGAATGCATGATCTTAACGCTGAAAATTATTTTCGTGAAATTCGTTTTCTTCGTTATTTCCGAACGCTCCAAACCGTTGTCAGGATAACGATAGACACCAACTCGCATACATAACAAAGAAATAAACGAAAATAGAAGGTGTGGTTATAAGTAGGGACATGAGGCTCAAAATACGAAGCAAGTTAGTTTCTTGGAGAGATTCTATTGCAACAATAACGTTATTTACCAATATGTAAGACCTTTCTTTGGAGAAATTTCTTATATTCACTTCAGATTTCATTTGCTACACTTGTATAACGAACTTATCATTCTACTCGTTGCATTTGGTCAACAGTAGAATAAATCGATTCTCTTAGATACAAGAATTATCTGGCTGAAGTTCCTACATATATTCTATATTCTTCAAAATTTCCATCACTTCGCCAACTACTAAGTCACATTTACGGGACAAGAAAAATATTCCAATTACAGAAATTATTTATAAGAAATTGCAAGGAATTAACATTTAACGTCTTAGTCAAATTGTATTGCCAAGAAGAGAAACCAATATACAGACCAAACAACTTTAACTTTATTTTTATATGGGCCAGTTTAGTAACTTTGGACTTCGGCCCGTCAAGATTCGCCTTTAGCTGTTAAAATCCACACACATGCCGGGATTCGAACCCGGGACCTTCGAGCCGATGGCCTATCGCCACAGACCGCTCGGCCGGCCGACAGACAAAACAACTATTTTAATAAATACTTGATAGTCCATCTTATACCGCCCTCAGCCTTAGATGTCTAAAGGTCAGAAGTAAAATTCAATTCAATTCCATCTTATACAAGACTCTAATGCTGCTTGCGGATTACAATTAAAACGTTTTTTTTTTTTTGCTAGCCTCAGCTAGCTCCCTCCCAAGGGGTACACCCTCTATGGGGAAAAGGGATATTTCGGGAAAGGTGGGGTCTGGGGATTGGGTGTGGGGCTAAGGGATGTGATTTATCTTCATTATCTTTATTTATTTCTTTATCATCTGTTTTGGTCATTATGAGTTTGCCTCATAAGCATTTCCTTTGATAGGGCTAAAGATGATGATGGAGATGGATGTGAGGTGCTCTTGACGTCACAACACTTGAGTTGGTTATTAAGACAGATGCTGGTTATCTTCTGTTCAGGGGCTGCTCTGAACTGATGGAGACATAATGGACCCTGTTAGTATGAATATTACTGTGCCAGAAATGTAGGTGCATGAAATGATTGAATAGCTGGGGTGGAGAAAAATGATGCTATGTCATAGTCTGGATGGTCTGGTGGTAGAGTATATCGGTATAGAGTGAACAATAGCGAGAGTGGCGATGGGATCAGAGTGCGTCTTGGTGTTGGTTCAGCTGTAATGTGCATAGTGTCTAATAGCAGAGGATGATTTTGTTCCATACGTTGGCGGATGTATTTTAAGCGTAATTGTTCCAGGTGGTAGAGTATATGTGGGAAAGGTGTGCGTGCATATAATTCAGCAGTGGGACTTGGAAGCTTGACTCTATATGCTATCCGCAGGGCATGCCTTTCTAATATTTTAAGTTTTTCATGGAAGAACCAATTTACTCCAAACCAAGCCGTGAAACCGTATGTGAGGATTGGCCGCAAGAAAACTTTGTACGTGTTTAATACCGTTTTGTGTTGAAGTCCCCATGTTGTGCCTGTAAGCCGTTTTAGTAGATTAATACGGTTATATGCTTTCTTTGTAATTGTATTTAAATGTGGTCTCCAAGTGAGATGGTGATCATAAGTAATTCCCAGATATGTGACTGTTTTTGTGGGTATGATAGGTGTGTTATGAACTGTCAGTGAGAGGTGTTGAGGATTTCTGTGTACACGTGTGCGTTTGTTGGGAGGTATGAATACTATGGCTTGCGTCTTCTGTGCGTTTATTTTCAGTCTCCACTTAGTGCACCAGTCAGTAAATAGTTGTATTGCGTCAGTCATTTGTGCGTTTGTTTGTTGAATAGTTTTGGTGAGGGAGAGGAAGGCCGTGTCGTCTGCATACTGAAAGAGATGTATATTAGGGGGAAGGGGTGGGAGATCTGCAACGAAGAGAAGATAGAGAAGAGGTGATAGTGCAGGACCTTGTGGGACGCCTGAGTGTAGGAATATGGGATGTGAGAGGGTGGCATTTATGGCTATATAGGCTAAACGATTGGTGAGGAAACTGTAAATGAAGCGGATGTATGCAAGACGAAGTCTGAAGGAGAGAAGTTTACAAAGGAGTGCTTCGTGCCAGACTTTATCAAAAGCTTTTTCCAAATCAAATAACACAAGACAGGATGGTTGAGATTTGTTGAAATGATTTGTGATTAAAGTGGTCAGTCGGAGAAGTTGATCATTTATACTGTATTTAGGTCTAAATCCGGCTTGGTAGGGTGGGAGTAGGTTGTGATCTGTAAGATGGGTATGTAAGCGACTGACTAGGATTTTTTCCAGGATTTTGCTGAGTGTAGGGGTTAGTTGGATAGGGCGGTAGGATGAGACTGTGTGAGGAGGTTTGTTGGGTTTCAGGAACATAAGGGATTAAAACGTGCTGCATTCAAGCTTTATGAAAGCTAAAACAGCATGCCTTCCTTCAAGAACTTGTCGTTTAACTGAAATCATTAGAAAAGTCTGTTATAATACACAGAACTGGAGAGTGTCTTTCATAAACGCGATAATTTTGTACTATACGACGTTATTCTTTCTTTAACTCAAAAAGCCTCTAGAAAAAGCATTCTTCAATAATTTCATCTTTTACTGGTGGTGCTATCTAGTGGCAATCGTGATATCTAACAGCAATCCACAGCTCGAAAAAGTGTTAAATATGGGAAAGTAAAGATAAATCAATTGTTTACGATAAACCGTTATATTAATCTGCTATGTACATTAGTTGTGTCAAAATTGTTCTCTACTGCAGAAATAGCAGCCATGGCTACAATTTTATACCTCTAGATGAAGCAAAATAAGATTACATGGTGCGAAACGAGGTAACTTTATCATGCGGATGGTGGCCATGTTAATTTTAACGAAGTTCACGAAGTCAGAGCTAGTTCGTTTCGTGCGCGAACGAAATTAACTGAGAGTGACTTTCCGAACGGCTAATTAAATGAACGAACTTCACGAAAGTGGTTTCCGAACGCTTCGTGAGAGAACGAGATTAACGCGTTAAACTCGTTCGTAGTTTCCGAACGAGCCCATAATACATGCATTATCTGACAGAATAGAAACTATTACTTTTCCGAAGTTAACCAGTGCAATTGTTAGTTTATTTTATAAGAATTATTGCTTTTTTGGTAAATGCTATTAATCGATTGTAGCCTCCATACCTCTTAGTAGCTTTAAGTTGAAAAGAAATAACAGTACTTAGGATACAAAAGAATAGGAACCCAAACCTTGTCAGACTATAGAGATATAGGCTGGACCGCTGAAGTAATGGAATACAGAAACCTACACTGTATTCAGCTTTATGAATTGACAAATACATTTTCTTGAATTAACAGGCTTTGAACTTGTATCTGATTTAATGAGGGACATATTAGACATACTTTATAACCAGGAGGGGTTTAGAGTTTGATTGAAGGTGTAAGCAAAATGTGCCTAAAGGGCAAAATTATATTGGAATTTGTAGTTGAAGACAGAATAAATATATTAGTTTTGTGAAATTTTATTCCTTATGATCTTTGAAAGTAATTGCATTACTGCATACATTTTAGGAGGGGATATAAACTTGTCTTCTAGTTATGAAAACAAGTGTTTCTTTCAGACAAAACTTTTCGAAGAGGTTCATATAATAATTTTAGTTAAAAAGAACTAGCTTAGTACATTTTTATATAGAGAATGAGATGTTAACGACATAGCTGACTTATATTTTTGCATGTAAACTATGTTTTACTTCCTCAGAACTAATATATTCGTTTCATTTACAGGAAATTTCTCTTTCTCGGGCTTCATTGAATGAAAATTTTAAATTTCTTCAAAGATATTTGGTAGTGGATCCCTTCTTTCTGCCGATATCATTATTCCTGTAGCTTTAGAAAAAGAAATTTCGTTTGAACCAAATTCAAATTAGTAAACATATATTTCGAGGTTGTGTCTAGAAATACAATGTAATAGTTTTTTCGTTCTTTCAGAGTGGAAATATTAAAATTGTAAACCGAACCATTTTTCCACATATGATTTATTGCGCCTTTTTTGGCGACTTTAAATTTTCATTTAGCGCGTTCCAGCGTTTTTTTATTTCGATGTGAAGTGGTGTTTTTTTTACCTCTGTGTAAACACTGATCGCATGCGTTTTCAACGAACCCTTAATTCGTTCACCTCGGTCACCGTTGTTGGTTAACGATTCCTTATGTCGTTCACCTCTATCACTAATGCTGGTAACCGTTCCACATCCTTTTTTGCTGGTATCAATAAGACAATGGCGGCTTGTCTGCGCGTATGTTTTTGTTTAAATATGAATTTGTAAGGACATAGTTAACAACTTTCAGAAAGAAACATTATATGTATACTCTCATATGATGATAAGGAGGACAGAAACATTCTTCTCTTGAAACAATAAGATTTTTCACAAGCTATTGAAACAGTGAAAAAGTTGTGAGTTATGTTCTAAGGACACTCACATTTTCTTTTCTGGATATAATAATTGGCAGTTTTACTTAATCTGTTTTTGATATAAATCTCTCCTAGCGAAAGAAGTTTTTCATCTATCTGAATATCTTTTCCAAAGTAATGAACCAAACCGAAGGTGTCAGTTATTAAACAGCTGCTGTAGACCTTTAAATATCTAACTGTAACACATCTGAATTCAATGCATAAGGTTTCAGTTTTCTGCTTGGAATTAAAATTCACTAACATTCTGAAGGAGGTATTTAAATAAAAAGAAGAGCTAAGTATTCAATAATTTGAAAATAATTGAACTGATTGATAGAGGTCAAAGAGTATTTTTCATTTGGGAGGCGAAAAGTTAACGACGTACTTGTTTACTGTTACTTTGTATGTAAATCATGTATTGACTTATATAAGAGTTCTATTACCCATTTTATAATTATTAAAAATAGAATATACAAGTTC
>JAGDQP010039582.1:0-17672 GCA_022664845.1 Lepisma saccharinum | reverse complement strand
TTTTTGTTATATGCAAATGACTTGCCTGCTGTAATAACATCTTCTAATAAACTTCTGTATGCAGATGATTTAAAAATCTTTCGCAGTATTTCTTCCGAATCGGATGCTGTAGCCTTACCAAACGATGTCATTGCAATCTCCAATTGGTGCAAACAAATATGTTGTTATTAAACATTACAAAATATAGTGTAATGTCTTATACGAAAAAGAGGAACTATTTGAAATTCGATTACAATATTAATGATTCACCATTGGTCCGAGTACTTCTATTACAGATCTTGGTGTGACATTAAAGCCCAACCTCTCGTTTGATATGCGCGTTAAGCGTATTATTAGTGAAGCTCACAGGAACCTCGGGTTTGTAATGAGATTAGGAAGCGATTTTTCAAATATTAATGTTCTAATTTTATATACATCGCATTTTCGGTCAAAGTTAGAATATGCAACAGTAGTATGACATCCTCATACAAAGAAGAACACTTGCCAAATAGAAATTATACAGTCTAAATTTGTTTGTTTTCTGACTTACAAGGAAACAGGAATATATCCTAATTTCGAAAAGTATTTGGACCTAGTAAACAAATACACATTACATTCTCTGGAAAACAGAAGAGTTAATTTTCTATTATCTTTCCTACACAGACTACAACATAGCAATATTAACTCGGAAAGCTTATTGTCAGAAATAGGGTTGTACGTCCCGCACAGAATTACTCGACCTCGTGATGCAGTTTTCCATCTCCCGGCCCAAAGAACGAATGTATTAGATATATCGCCTATTAGGAGAATGTGCTCTTTATATAATTGTATTCTTAAAACGTGTCCTGATATAGATATATTTAATATAAAAATAAGTCAATTTCATTCGTATATAAGGTAATGAATTGGTTTGACAGAATTTATCACTATGAATCTCCAAATATATGAATCTGTGTGTGTGTAGAATATGACATGTATGTTGAACACCACAACCAGGTATCCAACCTGTCGTGTTCAATAAATAAATACATAAATAAGAAACAAATCAATAAATGTATGAAACGTTTTGTCTAGTTCTAAGAAAGAACGAGCCAGATGGGTATTGATGATACCTTCATGGAATCTGAGTTTTATAAGCTTTCAAACGAGGTATAATTTGTTTTCCTTTGGTAATTAGGAGATTCACAGCAGTCCGTAAATGAAGTTCTGCGAATTTTATAAAGTTCCTGGCAGGCTGAGAATTATGACGCCATATAAAAATTAGGTCCGGGTATCTAGATGTTTACTCAAGTTCTTTTCTCTTTCCTTTAGATATGAGTAAGAGATCAAATTTGCAAGGAAACCGCAGCATGGAAAGGTCATTTGAGTCAATACGGCAGCCACCTATTTTAAGTTTTGCACCGTACAGACATTGTGTTAGGCTCAGCGCACCTCATCAAATTAATGTTGGAATGCCTGGCAGGTATGTATATATATATATATATATATATATATATATGTGTGTGTGTGTGTGTGTGTGTGTGTACTAATAATAAATACTAAGAATAGCTTATATTCTAGTATTAATTTTCCTATGTTACGTTTGTTGCCAATGTTGTAAGCAGTGCTGTGACTGGATTAATCCGCTCAAGTTTCGGACCAGGTCTACCCTTCCTACCCGGTCTGACCCGGTAAACGGATTTCCGCCCGGTGACCCGGTGTGCAAATCAGAGTTTTAAATTATTTCCTTGTGTTCGAACAGTGTTTATTTATGGGGTGACTTGGACCGGAGGTATTACCCCAGAAGACGAAAATGCGACGCTGAAAAATCGCAGATCATTGAGATCTCGGACCAGGTCATTCAAATCAAGTTTTTAGACCGCGTCATCCTTGGTGACACAATTTCAGCTCTGGTTATAAGTATTATCCTTAGTGGAGTATTTGGTAGTAACGTATTATAGCAGTTAGTAAGGCATGAATTTAAGCCTCCTCGAAACTAATTTCATCTTCAATTGGGAGAAGATTAAAACTTCAAAACCACGGGGTCAAAGGGTATTTGGAAAAGCATTACAATCGAGACATCGAAAGAACTTTGAAGACAAGATTCCGTCTTTCACGTAAAGCAATTTGATTGAAAAGATTTATTGAAAACAAACACACATGCATTTTGTGGTCAACAAAAGATGCACTTCTGGAGGAATCAGCAAGTCACTGTCTACAAATCAAAAGAATTATGCCTGCAGTGCTTGAAGTAGGAGCACGAGGAGGCACACTGTATCTTTACCTTCTTAATTTTGGATTTATCGGACCCCTACCTTTCTATTAATGGGTGCTGATTGGCTATAGTTTCTATAGGCAATCGCCGCCAGTAGGCATACACTTACCTTTTCTAGCCCACTTTTACAACTGTTCCCTTATATATTTTGATTCGAGCACTGTATGCTGAATTAGTTACCTTAACTTTGGACTACTAAACTTGATGTCTTAAGTTCAATTCCCATACTACAATTCTTAGAGTTAATTCCTGATTAGTGTAGAAAACAATACACTATTCATAAAACATAAATATGTAGGTTAAAAAAATTAGTAGAAGGATACTGCATGTTCCTCACCAATTTCAACCCTTAAAAACCAACCCTGTATGTTTTAGGCCAATTTTCACCCTTACTCTAAACCTTACACATCTTTAATACAAAACATTCTCCATAAACCACACGTCCATATGTTTAACGTAATTTTCTATCCCTAGAACATTTAAATATAAGGTATTTTTTTAATTCTCTCTGTATACAAATTAGCTTTATTATTTTTAGGGTATCATTGTTGTAAGATATATTTACGATGGATTGAAGAAAGTGATATAATCTCTGTTCAGAGTTTCTCATTCATGTGATGCAATCGTATAAGATAAATTGTTTATAAGGAACTAGTGATTCCGCCAGATCCCCTGTGTTTACTTCCCAAAATCTCGACAACACCCCCCAACTTAAAACTTTTTGGTGTAAAAAATAGATTGAAATCGTACAAAACTTCAATTACATCCTCACAAATTTGAGTTTACACCTCCCAAACTGAAATTCCTGGCGGAAACCCTGAAGAACTACTTACGTCATTAGTATGTAGCATGAAATGAAATGGAAAGAACTTGTTTAAAGCGTTGATGTACACTCTATTCCAAAAAGAATGACCGTATTGATTAGGCTGATTTATGCCGAAAATTCTCTAAGACCAACTTCGCGTGTCTTCGGAAACAATAAATCAAAGATGCCAGGATCGAACCCCAAAGGGTGTACCATCGCAATTGGGGAAAATGTGCAGATGTTCTTTTCATCTTTTAAGTCCAATAAAACATGTTGAAATGATATTAAGTATAGAAAATGTAACATTTATTGAAATACGTAATGATACACTATTTCGAAACTAAGCATATATGTGAGCACGTGATGGTTTTCTCACCTAGGTTTCCATACGTAAAAGAACATTTTCAATGAAAGCAAAGACAGAAAACGTAGTTCTCGCATTCATAGCACAGTTACTTACAAAAGTAAATTGAGGTTGGATGTGTAAAGGTAAGCAAGAAAGTTCTGTCGCTTATTCACTCACCACCCTCGAACATCGATATGTCACGTAAGGCGTACCTGGAAGATCAAAACTAGTCCCCATCAGCATCGACGACCTTCTGCCAACGTTCTGGAAGGCCGTGGATTCCATCGCGGTAGAACTTGGTGGGCCGTGAAGCGAAGAAGGTATCAAGTGTATTTTGCACCTCTAATAGGGATTTGAACTGGCGTCCTCTAAGGTGATTGCCCAAGGAATGGAACTTGTGAAAATCGGATGGTGTAATGTCCGGGGAGTATGGCGAATGCAATAGAGTTTCCCATCCAAGGCGTAGAATGGTGTCCTGGGTCATCCTAGCCACGTGGGGCTTAGCATTGTCCTGTAACAGGAGGACCCCTTTGCGATTCAGAAGTGCTGGCTCCAGAGTTTTGAGTTTTTCTTGAACACATCTCAACTGCTGACAGTACACAGTTTCATTGATGCTCTGATCAGCGGTAGTAGTTGCCGATGCACGATGCCACGAGAAGTCCACCAAACACACAGGAGGACCTTCTTCTAGTGCAGTGCTGGTTTCGGCTGTTTTGGAACCGGTTCATGGGATGCTAACCAATGATGACGGTGCCGTGGAGCTTGGTACAGGACCCACTTCTCATCACATGTCAACACCCTGTGAAGAAATGGCTCCTTCTTCAGACGAGACAGCAAAGAAACACAGGTGTCTGCTCGCGTTGCCTTCTGGTCCGGAGTCAAATCATGTGGGACTCATTGACCCAATTTGTAGTGCTTCCCAAGTTGATGGAGGTGCTGCCGAATGGTTTCTCCACTCACACTGAATTGTAGTCCCAGTTCCTCACATGTCTGGCCATTGTTCGCCTCAATTGCTGCCTAAAGATCTTCATTTGATACCTGTGTTGGTCTTCCTGCACGTGGTGCGTCTTCGAGTGTTTCGTCACCGTCCTTAAACTTGGTAAACCACCGCTGCACTGTCAGCGTAGTCACGACACCCTCGTCAAAGGCCTTGCATATCTTCCGCCCCGCTGCAGCTGCAGTTTGAACTCGTACAGCATACACGCCTTTATGACGCTCTATGGAGGTGTAATGTTCACTCTGTCCTTCCGCACGTTCACGGTATAACAACAACCAGGTAGTATGTTGGATATACCCACACTAACAACTGACCTTCGCCTGATCTCCATTCGCATTCAACTCATGGTGTGAGAGCCAATTGAACACAGACCTCCACAAAAAGCGACAAAACTTTCTTGATTCCCGAAATAAAAGTGATTTCCACCATGAGAATTGTTTCACTGTACGTCTAATAGTTAGACAACCAACATGACAGCACAAATATGCGCGGAAACATGGATATTCCTCCATTTGCAGCAAGAAATATTTAGTAGGTCAGCATCACTTGGAGAACCACGAGATAGATAGACAAAAATGCCATTCTTGTCTTGTTCAAACACAGAGAGAGGGAGAGAGAAAGAGTGGAAGAAGACGGAGAGCGAAAAAGAGAGGAGAAAACATGAAAAGAGGGAAAGAAAAATGGCGCAAGACATGAAAAAGAAATTAACGCTTATGGAACTGCGTTGCTCTCCCTCTGTCTCCCCTCTCTCTCCGTCTTGTGTTTTTCTCTCATCACAGGATAAATCTTTTTCAGGAGCAATCGCGAACATCATTTACAACGGTTAATTCCTTGAAGAAAATATTTGGAAATCTTGTCGGAGAATCGAACGAACGACCTTCTGAACGTCAGTCTGACACGCTTACCACTTAGCTACACTGACCAGAACAAAGGTGTTGTTAAATCAGCTATTAAACCCGCTACTCTGAGCGGTTTAGTTTTATACATTCTAGCTTTCAGTACCTACTCTCCACGTTCCCCTGGTCACTAATTTAAGATAATCTCCGAGAAATGCAAGAAAGCAATTATTAATAATAAATATGAACATATCAACATATATTTTGAAATAAAAAAGAAGAAAAAACGTGGCCCCCCTGCCGGGAATCGAACCAAGGTTTTTATATAGTAAGCCAACGTCGTACCAATTCGCCAAATTCTCAATTGCAAGTTGATCGCTTGTCAGTATTATTTACGTTTAAGGAGGTTTTTTTTACTATCGTAGCAATGCTATCCTCCTCCTTTTGACTAACGAGAGGAAGAGTTAATCGTTATGTGCAATAAAAATAATACCGTATTTCGACTTACCCAATCTCCACATGCGTTTTGTTCACTAATTTCATTAAATTTCCTAGTGCGTTAATATATATAAAAAGAAAAAAGTTATTTTCTTTAAGAAAAAAAAACTACACCAGGATTCGGTCCCGTGATCCTTGGATTGGTGTTTCGACATACTGCCAATACACCAAATTGGAAACTGTAAGTACTTTCATGGAAGTAATATTTACCTTAAAGGAATAATTCACATGCGCGAGAATGGCTCAGCCTCGTGCGCTCTTCCTGTCGTTAGTCGCAATATCCTCTTGTCTCTAGTCTCAAGTAATAAGGGTTCCTGATTGGCCTCCTGGCAGCAAATCCGATACAAGATTTTTCTTTTTTTCTTAAAAAATATATTTTTATAAGTTCAAAGGCCCTAGCAGGGTAAGATGGTGAAAAGTGCCTTGGAAGGAATCATGATAAAAAATATACTACTATATTCAGCATAAGAAATGGTGGCTCTCCACCACATTTCAGCTCAAAGATGCTAACCTAACATCAAAATAAATTGAAGTGTGTTAGTTGGTAGTTTAACGATATCTCGGTCGGATTTGCACCTACGATGACCAAGCAGGTACCCAGAATTTGGTTTTGAGAGGGGTCCAAGATATGTCGGGGCATGAAATGTATATTAAATATATATAATTATGCCTGAAGTTACACTGTTTTTCCATAAAACTCTGAGTTTTTTGTGAGGGACTCCCTGGACCCATCCCCTAAATACGTCCCTGACGATGGCCTTTTTTAAAATTGATGATTTTTTGGCAAATACAAGATGGTAATTGTTTCATTTATGTTGCCGTCAAATTTAAATATTTACAGAGGTTAAACATTTTTGGAAATTGAATTTAAAAAAAAAAAATCAACAGTTGGCTGGAGAAAATATATGTTATGTTTTTTTAGTGGTTCTACAACCATGAATTTATTCAGATGTTTTAAAGGGGTAGAACATAACCAAAAAATAAGACACGTTGTCGAGCTTATTACGTAAGGCATGCACTGTCAATACAAGTTCGAAAGTGCCGTTTGTCAGATAGACCGGTCAAGGCGTTGGCTTCTTAAATGAAAGGTCCAGGGTTCGAGTCCTTTTTTTCTTTCAACATATATTTGTATATGTTCATATTTATTATTTAATAATAACTAGAATGTATATAAATAAGTGATTGCTACTGAAAGCTAAGATGTATCTGAATACACACCCAGATCGAATGGGGCGCGCTCTCATATACAGTCACTTAATAAATACTTCAATTTGCGTTTCATTTTAATCATACATGAAAAAATTATTGTTTTTTACTTTTTAGTACGCATTGTTTACGAAAAGGATGTCTTTACAAAGTTCTTTTGATTGAGACTGTCGCGACCGTGCAAATGAACAGCTCAGAGATTGGGATAAGATAAAGATAAAACTAACGTTATACAGTATGTACCAAATAACAGGGGGAAGAGAATGTTCACAGCTTGTTTGCGTATGCCCAGCGCTAACCATGATAACGCTTCATTGAATAGTCTCGTCTAGTATTTAATTTCGGCGTTATTGGGACTAGACCTAGTGTGCTAATTCACACATTATTGCATTCAGATTATAGAACATTGACATTATAAGGCTATGTTCCAAATACAGACTCAAGAGTCTTCAGAATAAGCCTAGAAATGATTCATTTGAATCATTTATGGGTTGATTAAAGTGGAGGTTGAAGGACTGTCATTTGGTGTATCTCTAAGTTCAGCTGACATATAAGAAAGATAGAATCAAAGTCAAACGTTAATTTAAACAACATATGCATTATAACAAACAACTGTTACAGATTAAGAAAAATTAAAATAATAAGGAATACCTTTTTATTATTTCCGGTGAAGTTGAGATGAAATGTACCTTCTTCGCCAGATGAACAGAATGAAACTAGAAATGGTGATAAATACTCGCGCGTGTATGTTATCTCACTGCATTAACTTGTTTTTTTTTCTCAGGGAAGCTTGTTTGCTGATTAATATTCGAGAAACGAAGATATGGGTCATACTTGAATCTTTAAAGAGTGAATTCATTGTCTGATTTACAAGGGTCACTTTAGTGAGGAGTAAACTGACTATACGTTATAGGAATGAGAGATGATTTCATCCATTGGGAAAAAGTTCAGACCTCTTTTCCTTATTGATATTAGTTCAGTATGTGTAAATAATTGAGATACAGAGCTTAGTTTATTAATGTATAAATTGTGTATATCTTGTGTACATGAGATATACATTCAGAGTTTATAAAGATTTAGAGTTCCTTTCCTTGTAGTTGTTGCTTGAGTGAAGTTAACCATTCTATTTATGTGAATTTTACACATGATATCTTCACTTGAAAAGTGACTAAGGCTCGATATCAGTTGAAACATACAAGTGTACATAAAGTAGTAAATACTGACTAAGCTATGTACGTATTATCAGCTGATTTCATCGTTTGGAAAGAGGTTATTTTTCCTGATGACAAACGCTTGCTTGTAGATGTATCATACCTGAATTCCAAATGTGAAATCAGTTTATATGAAGATATAGAAGTCATGTTCCTTATTGACTAAAATCTCTTGCGTTCAATCTACGTCATTTGTTATTTTTTATATGATGTGTAGGGGTAAAGTTTTAGTTTTTGTATGGGGCATGCGTAGTATGCAGATAAGAGATTTCTATATAATGCTAGGTTAATCGATTGAATTTTCATTCTTTAGTGTAAGATTGAAGTTATTATATCGTACTCTGAGAGTATTTTTTACTTTGAAAGCTTTTTAAACTCTTCTTGAAGAAAGATTTTGAAATAAGCGTTTTATTGTGTGGTGATTGTTGAAGGAAATTTCAATCAAAGGTAAATAATTAAAAAAAAATATAGGTTTTGGGGACTTCATAAACTATTTTTTTAATATTTTAAAGGATTTCGAACAGTGCTTTTTGCTGGACTTTAGTGTGGTAGTTTGAATTTAAATTTGATTTCTTTTATTTATGGCTTTTGGGCATCTATGGCGTAGGGTGAAGGATACAGGAGGGGAAAGCATGGTGGGAGCTTTCGGTCAGGGCTTATATTTAAAACATAATCCTGGCATTTGCCTGGTGTGACTGTGGAAAAAAACATGGAAAATCTGAAGATGATCAGCCGCAGGGAATCAGACCCACCACCTATTGAATGCTATACGAATATTTTTTTCATTTATTTATAGCGTATAGACTTTAGTTTGAATTTAAATTTCATTTCTTTTACTTATGGTCTTTGGGCATCTATGGCTTAGGATGGGGGATAGAGGATGGGAAAGGATGCTGGAAGATTTTGGGCAGGGTCTATATAGAAGACACCATCCTGGTATTTACCTGGTGTGACTGTGGAAAAACCGTGGAAAACCTCAGAGTGGTCGGCCGCAGCGAATCGGACCCACGATCTATCAAATGCTATGCGAATGTTCTTTTCTTTTATTTATAGCATATAGACTTTAGTTTGAATTTAAAATTGATTTCTTTTATTTATGGCCTTTGGGCATCTAAGGCTCAAGCCAGAGGCTAGAGAATGCTGGAAGATTTCGGGCAGGGCTTATATAGAAGGCATTATTTTGGCATTTGTCTGGTGTGACTGTGGATAAACCGTAGAAAACCTCAGGATGGCTGGCTACAAGGAATCGGACCCATGATTTATCAAATGCTATGTGGAAGTTCTTTTCATTTATTTATGGCGTATAGACTATAGTTTGAATTTGAATTTGTTTTTTTTATTTATGACCTTTAGGCCTCTAAGGCTCAGGTCGGAGGATAGAGGAGGGAGAAGGATGCAGGAAGGTGTTAGTCAGGATATAAATTGAAGGTGTCATTCGTGCTTTCGGCTAATGTGAGTGAGGAAAAACCTTTTTAAAAAACGTAAGTCAGGATATTCACCCGCTGGGATTAAATGAACTAGGTATCAAAAGCTAGACGTATACCCTTTTCTTTTATTTATGCCCTTTAGATATCTAAGGCCCAGGTCGAGGGTATAGGACAGGAAATGATTCAGTAAAGTGATGGCGAGAATCTATATTAAAAGTGCCACCCCAGCATTTGCGTAGTGTGACTGAGGAAAGAAAACCTAAAAAAAACGTAAATTAGGATGGATGGTCGCGCGCTGAGGTCGAACTCAGGATCTATGGAATAGTACTGGAGTGCTCTTTTTTTATTTATGGTCTTTAAACTTTACTGTGAAGGTTTGAATTTGATTTCTTTTATTTATGACCTTTAGGTATCTAATTCTCAGGCCGGGGATTGAGGGTGAAAAGAATTGAGTAAGGTCACAGTCAAGGTGTATATTGAAAGTGTTACGAGAAGGAAATTATAATGAAAGCTAAATAATTGTTATTTAAAAGCATTCATAGTATATTTTTAAGATATCTATGATATAGTTGGAGGATATGATGTTTTAATATTTAAAGGGTTTACAACAATGCTTTTACCAGAGTTTAGAGTGGAGGTCTTACCTTTTAAATGTTTGAGAAGCATATCGAATGGATAACCAGTGTTAGTAACACATGAGTTAGATGCTTTACTTGTGATTTGGTTGGATAATTAAGTTTTATTTTATTTCCTTTGACTATCTATGCCTCATATGAAAGCGGGCGATGTATTCAAAAGAAGCGTTTCAGAAGACTTCATAAACGAAGGGGTCATTTTCAAACACGTTTGCCTTCCTTATGATTTGAAACATCTTGCTTAAAATTTGCGTGAGTAGTCAAGAGAAACTTCACACAGAGATGAATTTGGGGGTTTCTATGAAGTTTTGAGTTTCCAGCTATTCTGTCAAACTTTTATAATATTTCTCACTATCACTTGTTTTATTTATACCTATGTATGGCCCAGAGTGAAAATTCATTTTAGTGACTTTAGTATAATCAACTAAACTTTTCTTAAAATAAGAGTAATGGTGATTAAATAACTTTCTTATTTTTTAGGTTTTCAAAGGAAAAGAAAGTGAAGATTACAGTGTATTCTGTTCCTTCTTCTAGCTGAGCGAAACTTAAATTAAAGGCAATTTGATTTCTTTTATCAAAATTAAATGTGAAGAGTAAATGTTAAGGTATTCATATTCAATCGTCAGAGTATCCAGAGCATATTACTGGGATATCCCTTTTTTCATAAGGATACTGTGCAAAGAATGTTTATTAGTATTATGTAGGTTGTGTGTGTGTAAACATTGACTTCTGAGGAACCTGCTTAAACACTGAGTTGTGGGGATTCAATATGTGTGTACACATAGACTTATGAGGAACCTGTTTAAACACAGAATTATGGGGACCAACTGTGTAAACATAGACTTGTGAGGAATCTGTTTAAACGCTGAGTTGAGTGTAATCTAAATAAACATGCGTATGCGTAAAGAAAGAAAATCTTATAGAAGTATATTGATATTATATATTAACTCACTTTTTGCACGTATGTAGATAATAATATAGCTTTTATAAAGAATATTTTAAATAATTAATTTGTGAAGAAGAAAAATATGTGAGTACTTTTGTGAAGAAAAAAAGTTAAATATTATCTACTTGATTTTTATGCTATGACTGTTTTTATGAACAAGGAGTTAATTTCTGTATATTGTTTACAGGAATCATCTTTTGCATTCAACTTTCTGTATATGCAACTGAAGTATTTGAGGTCAAGAATGGATTGCACCACCGGAGTCACCCGTGCTGAACATCTTATTCTGGCTGAGAAGGCTAAAGGATTCGCCGACTCTCACTAGATGTATGAGACCTGGGTGAAATTGTGCCGTTTAGCCATGCTGGGAATACTACCCAGAGATTCTGGTAATGTTTTTAACTTTTTGTTTCATCTTCGCTTCTATCTCACTCTAATTTGAATAAGATATTTTTTGCATGTCTTCATGCAAATGAATTGATTCAATTAGGTAATGCTAGCTTCTTTGACCCCCCTCTGACGCTAGGCTTGCTTTTCAGCATTATATGCTTTTGACGGAACCCATTGACGAAAATTATGGGAGAATGCTTCATCCTGATGTTGCCTTTCTTTTTGGATTAATTCCGATTGTGAGAGATGATATTCAGGAAGTATATGTGTCTATGAATTCAGATGATTCATTGAATATTGTCCCTCACAGTCGGGACTATTCTCTCTCCTTTGGAAAATCCTTTCCTGTTTCTACTGTAAGTTCTATGCCTGCTTTAACAGTTTCTTGTACTTCTACTACTACTTCTGCTCCTGTGAATGTAGTTACGTCTGTATTAACGCAGGCAACTACATTCGTAACTACAGTAAGACCTATCTGCAGTCCGATACCATCTACTTCTTTTGCACCTTCTACATTTGTTATTCCTTCTCCAGCTCTTACCTTAACTTTTGTTGATAGCTTTTCATTGATACGGACTGTGTTCTTTTTCGAAAGGGTAATGCGATATGTGATCAAGTCTACATTTATATGAGGGATGAGGTACACCTTTGAGTCCTGATATGATGAATCATCTTATAAATCATGTTGATCAAGTGGAAGATAATCTTATTTTGCAAGAGGTAACAGGTGGTGATCACTTTGAAATAATAGGTGAACGCGTTCGCGGTTTCGGTAAATTTCCACTGAAAGGTAGGGAAATCTCCATACGTGCGAAAGCCGGATCTCTAGGTTAACCCTGAGAAACTTTTTCAATTTGCACTAGATAATTTATTATTTAATCCTGATCCACAATCCTGGGTCGAATTTAGTATTGAAAGTAGCAATGACGTCAACGGGAAAGAGGTCGTTATTCCGTGGCGTAGACGAATCCATCTAACTACAGATCATATTTTACGTTCGATTGAGAATGTTCTCAATTCGAATGAATCTTTCCTGTTAGCTGATAGTGTAATCATTAAGGCTAACATATCCGACCCGCTTCGCGGACAAGGCGAAAGGAAAAAACGGAATAATGATAAGTATTTACCTCTGGAGGAGTATTTACAAGCACACATTATTCCAGTGCCTAAATTGGGAGCCAACTCGTACTATTGTTGACCAAGAGCTTTGGCTTTGGCCGAGCTGCGAGTTTTAGGCAAATTTTGTAAGTTGACTTACATGAAAAGTCACCCTATGATGTGCGAAAAGGAAGGTAAAGCTCTATGTAAGAACGCAAATATTAATATTTCAAGTTTGGGTGGGGGTATTGACGATATTGATTAATTTCAAGATTATTACGGTAATCGATTCCAGATTGTAGTGTATGCATTAAAACCAGCTAGTCGAGATCCTAAGGTGATCTATAATGGCAAAGTGCAAACTAGTAACAAATCATTTTTGTTTTATCATGACCATCATTTTGACTTTATTGAGATAATTACGGCGTTTTTAAGAAGTATACATTATTGCAGAGATTGTTTGAAACCGTTTCATGAGCGTAATAAACATAAGTGCGAATACCTTTCCGAACATTGCGAGGAGTACCATGATTTTGAAACTTCTGATGAGGACAGACCTATTACTTGTAATACTTGTTTAAGGAGACTCCCCTCGCAATCATGCTATAATAAGCATAGCACGAAGGCGAGGGTAAAACTTGTATGTTGCTACGTTAAACTGTGTCAACAGTGTGGTGTAAAGGTTGATACTCGAAAAAGAAAGAGTAATAACCGTCATGTTTGTGAAGATCAATTTTGCACTATCTGCAAGTTTTACGTTATTGAGGATCATTTCTGTTTCGTACAAAAGACGAAACGGAAACCTGAAACTGATTTTTGCTATATCGTGTATGGTATTGAGGCCATGCTACTCAATGAAAACGAAAAAGTTGAACGTGAACACCGGCCAAACTTAATATGCGCCTCACAGCGTTGTTTTAAATGTAAGATCCACGTGGAGGAGAATTATAACTGCTATCAATGCGGTAATTCACAAGGTGAAATGTACTTTGTGTTTTATAATATTGAAAGTTTTGTAAAGCATGTTCTCCATCAGGTTTAACACAGTGGTTTGTTTAGCGCACAACGCAGCGAAATTTGATTCCGTATTTATTGCACGTGCACTCATTAAAAAGTAACAAATCACTCCTCAAATAATAAGCCAAGGTGCGAAAATTATCGAGATGAGTGTACGTAACATTACTTTTAAAGATACTTATTTATCCGTGAAATCATCAAAATTACCGGCTACCATGGGATTTGGCGAAAGTTTAAAGATGGGAGATCTCCCGTTTTTGTTGAACACTGAGAAAAATCAGAATTTCAATGGAGCATGGCCAAAACTTAAACGTTTTGATAAAGAAGAAAAATCAGAAAGTGAACGCGAAGCTTTGAAGGTTTGGCATAAGGAGTGTGTGCAAACAGATCTAACCTTTAACTTACAACATGAGATGTTAGAATACTGCAGGAAAGATGTTCGTATAATGTGCGAGGAGGTCATTAAGTTCTCAGACTTAATTGAAATAAATACTGATGGGATCCAGTGTTTTCTTCAAGTAAGTACTATTGCGGCGTGTGCGATGGAATGCTATCGATCTTTATATTTAGAAGAGAAAAGTATCCCTATATTCCCCCATTCGGATATCGACAACGTAACCCTCAGAGTAAGAAAGCATGGAGATGGTTAAAGTACATGGAATTCATAGGAAATTGTTTCTATTCATTCGGCTGAATATGGAGATGAAGTTCAATTTGGACGATTCAAAGTGGACGGGTACGTTAAGAAACATCGTACTGCCTATGAATTTTTTGGATGTTTTGGCAAAGTCATTCATGCATTAAACAAGGTCGTCACGTGCCTCTCAATGACACGATTGGCGAAACATTAAATGACCGAGATATTGCAACAATGAGGAGAAAGAAATATTTAGAAACTTGTGGTCTAAAGCTTGTAGAAATCTATGAATGTGATTGGGATCAACAAGTAAAGAAAAAAACCATATATTCGGGAATTTATCAAAGATCAGTGTAAAAATGTTGAAGGGGAATTACTGCCTAAAGAGTCTTTTAAGGGAGATAGGACTGAAGTTTTCAGATCTCTCTATGAGTGTCCTGAAGACGAATTTATTCGATATGTGGATATATGCAGTTTATATCCATATGTCATGAAAAAGAGAGATCTTCGTATTGGTAAGCCTACCATTTACGAGGGAAAGCATATCCTGATTCCAAAGAAATTCACGGAGTTGTTTTCTGCAAGGTTCTTCCTCCTCAAGATCTTGCTATTCCTTTGCTTCCATATAATGCGAATGGACGTCTCGTATTCGGCCTCTGTCGTACTTGTATGGAGGAAATGAATAGTAATGATTGTAACCATACTGTTGACCAACGGTGTTTCATTGACACGTTTTGCACTCCTGAATTCCATGAGAGTATGAAGAAAGGTTATAACATTCTTGATACTTATGAAATTTATGAGTTCAAGATGAAAGAGGGGTTATTTGAAGATTATGTTAATAACGTGTTGCAGATGAAACAGGAAGCTTCTGGTTTTCCATCTCAGTGTGTTAGTAAGGAGGAAAAGCAGAAGTATCTTGAGGAGTATGCTGAGCATGAAGGTAAACAATTTAATCCTGATAACATGAGTGAAAACCCTGGCTTGCGCTATATCGCAGAACTCTTTAAATTCTCTGTTTGGGAAGTGGGGACAGAGAACTGATTTAACAGTGACCGGAAGGGGTAATGGTGAAATGTCTTTCTTGGGTATTCTCCGAACACCCATTTTGAAGTACAAAATATATTTCTGGTTGCAGAAGATGCCTTGGTAGTAACATAGAAAGATTTAGAAAATGTTAATACTACTAATTCCTTTTCGAATGTTATATTGTCAGCCTTTATTTCATCATAGGTTAGATTGAAATTATATGGTTTATTGAAAAAAGTGGGAATAGAAAATGCTATCTACTCAGATACAGATTTTATCTTTCACAGACAAAAGAGAAATGAACCTCCATTGCTTCCTACAGGGAACTACTAAGGAGATTTGACTAATGAAGTCAAAGAAGGCGTGGGAGATCCCAATTTTCATTGGGTTAGTTCCGAAGAATTATTCGTATAAGGAGAGGCAAATTAAGACTGAAAATATTAAACCTACTTTCAAAATTCGGGGAATCACTTTAAATTGTCGTGCGCGATCATTTTCTAAATTTAGTTAAACATGATTATGAAAAGAAAATCATTAGTAATCTTAATGGAATCTATAGGAAGCCAGGATTCAAAATTATATCTAGACCGGAAATAAAACACATCAGAATGTACCAAGTACACGAAAATTTCATAGTGAATTCGAAACACTTCCTTTTGGATATAAAATACGACGATGTAAGGACTGCTAGCTCATTTGTCCTTTGTCGCTAGCTCATGATGCTTCCCTTCCTTCATCCTGCCACCATCCTCCTTTCAGGTCGCAGGGGAGCTGCGAAAAGTTATTTTGTAAATATATTATTAATCCATCGTCAATCAATGTTCTCTAGTGATTTTAACGAAATAGTTTGGTGCTATGGTGTTGTGATACCTAAATTATCAAGTCAGATAAGTAATATACGATTTCATTTCGGAATTCCCGATATGAATACTTTTGAAATTCAATAAAATTCATTATTAATTCTGGATGATCTTATGACCGAAACTAATGCTGATGTTTCGAAAATTTTTACGAAATTTGCACATCATAAGAATCTAAATGTTATTTTTATAGTTGAAAATATATTTCCGAAGGGAAAATATGCGCGTGATATATCATTAAACACAACCATTATATCATTGCGTTCAAAAATACTGGAGATAAGTTACAAATACAATATTTAGGAAGGCAGGTTATGCCACAACATAGTAAAGATGTAATTCAAGTGTTTGAAAATGCTACTGCTGAACCTCATTCTTATTTACTTTTCGATTTAACTCAGTCTACGCCGGATGCTATACATCTTCGTAAACATACATTTCCAGATGAAACTATGCACATGTAAAATACATGAATAAACCAATTCAGGTCAGTTGGCATCAAGATGTCAAGCATAAACATTATTTGAATAAGCTCCGTGTAATTTGTAAATGTAAGAATAAAAAGCGTAAAGCACTAGTTCAGAATGCACCTCGTGCTGTTATTCGAACTATTGCTCAAGTAGGTAAAAATGTTTAAAATGGTAAATATAAACTCTCTCCTCGTCAGATGCAAAGGTTGCGTCGACATATGAAGACATTTGGTGCACTCTCTCTTAAACGCTCAAGTTTAAAAAAGAAACTTATAACTTTATTGCAAAAGGTGGTGCTTTTCTGCCTTTTTTATTAGGTCCAATCTTAAGAGCAGTGACTGGAAGTTTATTAAATAGTTAAAATGTCTTTAAAAATTCAAAAAATCTAACTCATTCCAGAAAATGCAAGTGCTCAAATGTATTCGACTTTGAAGTCTGTAAAGTCTCATCAATCACTATTAGATAATGAAATGATAATAATGATAATTTTAAAACGAACTGATATTTCTATCGATGAAAAATGGAAAATGTATCAACAAGCACTACATCCGATATTTAGAATATAGTCCACAATCTCAAAAAACAATTGTATTACCCGTTTACAATTCTAAATCATCAAATATGTTACCCATGATTCAAAATAATATTAGTTCAGTACCAAAATCAATTGCTAAAAAGACTCAAGTATTATTAAATCTCCTGCAGGATTCTAATCGTATCAGTTGGGATCAGACTGATGCAGTATCTATAGATAATAAAGTAATCTCAGGTTCAAATATTATTGATCTTATCAATGATGTGTTAAGAAGTCGAAAGACTCCTAGAAAGCCACTTGGTATTCAAGATTTTAAAAGTTTATTACAAGATACTAATATTCCATTAGAATTAATTAATTTTCATTTTCGGGGAGGTACTATTAAAAACGTAAAGCAGAATATTACTAGTAATGTACTAAGAAAAAAATAATTCTAGTAAAGTACTAATAAAGAAAAAGAAAAATATTTTTACTCAAGGATTAAACAAAGGTTATT
>JAGDQP010039581.1:0-17672 GCA_022664845.1 Lepisma saccharinum | reverse complement strand
TAAGTAAGTAAGTAAGTAAGTAAGTAAGTAAGTAAGTAAGTAAGTAAGTAACTCACTCACTCACTCACTCACTCACTCTCACTCTTTCTTTCTCTCCTACTCACTCTCATACATACAGGGTGGGGTAGTGTTCCGAATCGGGGGCGAAAATACATATTTTTTTAAATATATTTTCTTACACGCACACGCAGTAATGCCCAGAGAGCGAAGGTGGCAAAGTTCAGTTTATACTGCTTGTGTTTTCCGGGTTTTGTTAATTAGAT
Organism: Lepisma saccharinum; assembly: GCA_022664845.1. NCBI lineage: Eukaryota > Metazoa > Arthropoda > Insecta > Zygentoma > Lepismatidae > Lepisma > Lepisma saccharinum. The sequence goes on along the minus strand of JAGDQP010039581.1, from coordinate 17,409 downwards.
TTCCCTCGTTACAAAACTTAATTTCAGTAACGGCGGCAGAGAATATAGTAATGCCGAGAGAGTGAAGGGGGTTAGTTAGGTTAGCATAGGTATGTGCAAATTTTATTCTTACTACGGCACTTTAGGCTAGGTTAGGATAGGTATGTCCACTCACATTTTATACTGCCTTCGTCACTTTTCACAGTTTGTTCTCAACCTCAGTCAGTAATCCGTGCCGTTCTGTCAAATTTAGAGTCTCTTCCTCACTAACAAACCTGACAATACAAATGTCGCAACCGTCACATAAGCCTGCCATCTCACATGTTTCCCGCCATGAACATTTCCTTCACGTCATAATGTTCGTGTATGCTTTCCATACGTCACCTACATATCAATTGCTCCCGTTCAAATCGCTAAAAATATACGGTTACTCTTCTCATAATAATTTGATAAAATCTACTTCCTCCTGAAAATGTACCTAATTTTCGCTATTTCTCCCCCCCCCCCCTCGTTTCAGAACAAGGACCACAAGGTATAACAGAATTCAACCGATAAACATGATAGTACAGTAGAACCTCTGTTATCCGAAATAAAGGGGGTGGAGGTCATTTCGGATAACCAAAATTTCGGTTTAAAAAAATGTGTATTTTTTCAAAGTTTAAAGTGAAAAAATGGAAGGCAATGATAAAAAAATACGTATATAAAAGACCTTTAAAAAAGCTTTAAATGCTTCTACAGTTGGACAACTTGTTATACAACTAAGTTTAATTTTTTTGAAGAAAAAAATCGTCTATTTTTCTGTTAGCATTTCTAATTTTATCTTTTTCTTTTTTTTTTGCCGTTTCGGTTAACAGAGGTTTTACTGTACGTAGAAAAAAAGTATTATTTAGCAGAGTGTAAATTTAGTCGCATTTTGGAGCTACAGACTACCGAAAGGATAGAAAAAAAGAACTTCAGAGCTTCATATTTCCAATACCATTAACAGTAGAGCTGAGAAGACACCGTCAAGAACTTCAACAAAAAAAATGCATACTATAAAATTCTCCAGTGGATGCGCACGGGATTCCCCAAACAAAGTACGAGATTCTCAAAAAATCATGAAGTAAAGGTGGGTGGAAAAAAAGCACGAATAAGACGATTTTCCCCATGAGTGAAGATGATAAACGTAATCACTGGCATCGAATCAGGTAATGACGATCTCTCATTGATAAATACACCAACGTTCGTTGAAATTATCTAATTCTTACTCCTCTTCATTATGCAACCACGCTTTTCTTTAACGCAGGAAATCAGATATACATTTTCTGCAAATTTTGTAGGATTATGGAGACTGTAAATATACCACGTAGAGCATAAAGAAATTGTTAACTATGAAAATACTTATATGAAAGTATGATAACCCGTAATTCATGATTTTAAAAATTTAGCCTAATTTATGTTCGAAGCAACTGTCCAAATTTCTCTGTAGAATAATTTTACAACCTCAAATAAAGACATGTACTGAATCCAGTATCTTTCTTATTTCTCCTCCCTTTTTATTCGATCGAATTAGTATTTCGCTAAGATTAAAAGTCGTGAAAACTCTTACAAAAAGGAAAATTCTCACAGCTACTGGAAGCTGTGAATAATCCCACAGATGCATGCTGTTATATAAAGTTTGAAGGAACAAATAAAGCAAATTGTCAGTAGGAAGAAGAAGAAATAAAAAAACAAGTTGCTGTAAATTTAAGTACGAAAGAATCTATGAAAATATTTACAGTTCCAGAAAATGAGATCCAATTGCGGTATTCAAGCTCTTTGAAACATGTATCCAGATATATTCTTTTTTTCTAAGTATGTTCAGAAATTTGGGAGAGGTTTGAAGAGGGTCTGAATATGAAATTACATAATAAATATATATTTTGCCTAAAATTTTTGCTAAGTTGACAAAGAAATCGGGATTCGAGAGAGGTCCATATGAGCCTTCTGAACTCTCCACCTGAATACGTCACTAAGCTCCATCACGCAATAGTAACGATCTAAAATAAGGAATCAACTTCCTAAATCAACTAATACATATAACAGTAAATTACAAAAGTGTTTTCTGATATTTCATTTTTATTTCCCCCACTCTGTACGAGACTGATTCCAAAATTCCATCGGAAAATGGAAGGTCGTCTTGGGTAAAAGATAATAAAAAAACGCTTCATTTTCAAGGAAGATGTGAAATTTATTACGCTGTATTCATTCTAAGTACCACATTTGTCTTAGTATATCCTACATTTGCCCGATGGTTTGAAGGTCGCGTATGGATCGAAACCGCTTGACGTTCTGAGTAATTACAAATCTGTAAGCATTGATCTTCCCCACTGCGCCAAAGAGGTGTGCATCGCCATAAATCGTTCATCGCAATACAAGAATGGAACGAGATCGAAGCAACCATCTGGGGTCTTCCACAAGGATGAAATACTTTCAACTTGTTTAAACATCATTATATTTCATTTTCTAACTTGTATTAGTTGAAAACTCCTTCAAGAAGTTCCGCATTGATTTTAGTCAAAGTACACTTCCTAAAGCCAATAAAATTAAAACAAGTTAGTTTGATAGCCGGCCTCTACAGGAACAACAGTGGACAAAGGTCCTTTCCTTGAAGAAAGGCACTATAGACGTTACGATACTTGTTTGCCAATGCACACAAGAGTACTTCCTGGATAAACCTAAAAGGCCAGAGCGAATATTGTCGACGCCCTCTGTAGCCGGCCTTGAATATGACATCTACAAAGAACAGACGTTACGAAGCACTTAAAAACTAGACACACAAAGGAAATTAGACACACAGACACAGAGCTATTTACAAATATATTACATTTTCATGGCAACAACGTTTATTTGCTAGTAACCAAAATTCATGGAAACCTAAGTGATGAAGTTAATTAAGGTAATTAAAAGAACAGGTTTCCTTGTTAACATAATAGTCTTGGAACATGTTTCTAATGATTTCTCTGTAATATCTCTTCGTACGGAACGAACGAAAGAAAAGTTAGTTTTTCTTTATGATTTCTTAGAAACATTAGCTTATATTTTCCTTGCATTACACAAGCTTTTTATCGCTTCCCAAAGCTCCTCTTGATTTCACGCTGTCCGTAAGTAACGCATGACTTCAGATTTGGAGAATTAGATTAGCTTTTCATGCAAGCGTGCGTTGCTTGCGATTTGGGTGAGCAGCCAATTAAAACACGTGTTTTTAGTACGTGTTCTACGTGTAACACTAGTTCCTATTGGCTACTCATAGAAATCGCAAGCAACGCACGAGGCGAGCGCCTGCAAGGAAAACCGACCTCATTCATCCTCTTTCAGTCTAGCAAGGCTACAGCTTTTATTTACAGTATTTTTGCACTATACGCACTCAAGTCTCTATTGCATGCGCTAGGGCCTGAAACTAAATCAGGTAGAGGGAAACTGATTTCATATTTTTCATTAACTTAATAAAAATTACCAAAAGCTTTACAAATATATATTTGTTGTGCCTTCTACTTATTATATAACGTACAACTTGTTCTTTCTTTTAAAGAAAACCGTAATTTGGGTGCTTCCTGTTATACTTTAAACATGAGAAACAAATAATAATAAAGCTAAAATGTAGGTTTTCACTACGTACTTGAATTTAAAACAAAACTGCAGCTTATGTATCACTTCCTGTTTCTCTTACACTATTTTTGCCTTCCATTACGTGAATTCGTCAGATTCCTTGTTCCCCGTATTTTGATAAATGACATGCATTAGTCGTATGTCCGAATTGTAAGCACTTGAAGCACCGTCAACATGTAAAGCACGAATTCACACGTCAATGATTTTTTTTCCTTCAATAATATATAAATCTACACTTCTACTGTGACAAGCTACCTAGGTACTGAAAATGATTTAATTTGTTGAATACGACAGTAGTATTCAATTACGAGTGACGTAGTAGTAGTAATAACAGTTAAATGATACTGGTAGAAACAAGCCAAAACTGTTTGCACATTACTGTTCATGATTTATTTATAACTTCTGAGCAACATGTGTGTTAAAATGGCTTTAAATATATTATGCAATAGTCAGGTTCAGTACATAAATTTGGTTTCAAGAAAACAAATCAAGCTGACTTTCACTTGATTTTCCTATTCCAAGTTAGCTGTGTATCGCACTTTTTGTACGTACAAAAAAAAAGAAACCTCTAAATGTATCCATAAAAACTTGTAGACAGGGATCTCGTAGATGAAAATTACGTCGTAAGTTATAACTTTTTTTTATAGTCGTATTTCGACTCAGCGAGCGCCAACGGATACAAAAAAATACTCCATTTTTTTTTTAATTCAATACTATAAGAAATTAAGATGTGACTTGGGTTACCACCTTTTGATGAAAAAATTATGGGACGCTTAGGAAAAAAAAACTAGATTATATATAAGAGACAAATCTGAACTAACTAGTTAGGCCCTGTACTACTATATGCTACCGCCGCACAATTTAAAACCTCAATAATAATTTTGCTCCTCTGCAGGTCCTTTATAAACAGAAGGCACGTGTGTCCCTATATGCTGCTATGTGGGGGCCTATACTATGGATGTGAACAGTCCGCTTGCCAGTCTGAATAGTAAACAGAAAAGAGTCCATCACGTTTTAATTGTCAAAATTACTGATATGTTGAAAGTATGTTTGCGAATTTACTATTCTTAATACGGGATGCATGATTCCCCCCCCCCTAAATTACGGAACCGGTGGCAACCCTAAATATGACAAACGACCGACCAATCCACCGACGGCCTGGGAAAAATTGTTCTCTTAAGAAATTCCGGACCAACACTAAAATTAGTCAGTCGTCTTCGTATTTCATCTCGTTTTATCTGGAGAACAACACAGCGCACGTGCGAACGTAGCCATTTTGAAATTCACGCCTCTATCGCTCGCAAACCGAAGTTCCGTCATGTGTTTTGCAACAAATGAACACCTCAACTAATTCTGTTAAGTTTTCTCAATAAATTCTTATACGTTTTCAAACTTGTAAAGTTTCTTTTGGATTACCCTATATATATATGGGTTTAGTACAGCAACAACTTGCTTTGCTTTTTTGGGGTGTAAACTTTTATTAAAGTAAACTGTTATTTAAAAATGTTACTTTGTAATACACTGGACCTTGAATTTGTTAACGCCTTCAGCAAAAATACGCATGAGTGCATAGATGTCGGAAGGTCATGTTGTGGAAGTTACCGGCCGAGATAATACGACGTAGCGAAGAAGTTGCTCTTTGTGTGCGTGTGTATGTGTATTCCTTATGAGATTCTTTATTATTCCATATAAAGACAGTTAATACTACGTATGTGGCTGCAGTTGCAACAGAGATCAGTCAATAAACCCCAAGAATATTCGATGAAATCATTCTACCGTTCCGTGACTAATGGTACGCCATAAAATAAAAAAATAAAAACATTTATGAGTATGTTCGCTGGTTTAGAGCTTAGGTTGTGTTAGAAAATCAAACACATGAATCTACAAGAAAGACAGTATTTTGCATGCATTATTGAATTGTTTTGTTTGCGGAAACTAAATGCTAACAAATGTGCAGTATTGAGGAAATAATATATAGTTATGGATATTGTTGGCTTGAAAGAATTAAGCTATACATGTAATTGTTATTCGTTAACTAATATGGAACCATGTGAAGCGGTCATCCATTTACAGTGTATGCATAAGTTTTGCAGTTTTTTTTTTTTTGTAAAGAAAGCACGTAACTTTTAAGGGAAATTAATTTTGTTTCATTCAAAATATTGGCCATCGGCTTCTACACATTTCGCCCATCTTTCAGGTAACTGATGCATACCATGCCAGAAAACTGCTTGTCTTTTGCGGCAAACCATTCGTCGAGCCATTTTCCAACGTCTTCGAAATTGCTGAAGTGCTGCTCTGCGAGCGCGTGCCCCATTGATACGAAGAGGTGATAGTCAGATGGCGCCAGGTCTGGGGGGTACTGCGGGTGCGGAAGGATGTCCCATCCAAGCGATTTCAAGGTGTCTTTCACTGGTTTTGCTGTGTGAGACGGCGCATTGTCGTGTAACACAATCACTTTGCCATGTCTTCAGGTCCATTCCGGTGGTCTTTCGATCAATGCGTGATTTAAATTAATCATTTGTTGGCGATAGCTTTGTGCATTAACGGTTTCGCCGGGCTTCAAGAGTTCATAATACACAATACCGCTCTGGTCCCACCAGACACAAAGCCGAAGCGATCTGGCCTTGGTGTTGAAGGATCGGTCGCCAGGTGAAAGCCACGATTTTTACCGCTTCGGGTTTTCAAAAGAAATCAATTTTTCGTCACCCGTCACAATTCGATACAAAAAGGATTTTCTTTCGTGACGTTGAAGCAGCATTTCACAAGTGACTTTGCGATTTTCCATTTGACGTTCATTCAAATCGTGTTGGACCCATTTACCCAGTTTATTGATCTTCCCCATTGCTCGTAAACGTCTGCTGATTGTTTCTTGTGACACATTTAATGCTTTTGCCAATTGCTGTTGAGTTTGAGTTGGGTCATCCTCCAACCCCACCTGCAATTGCTCGTTTTCGTACTTTTGTGGTCTACCAGAGCGCTGTCTTTCACATTGAAATCACCACTTTTAAATTGTCGAAACCATGTCTCACATGTTCTAATCGATGGAGCGTGTTCACCATATGTTTCTACCAGCACACGATGACTTTCAACACCCTTTTTCTTTTGATTAAATAAGAAAAGCAATGCGTGCCGCTAATATTCTTTTTCAGGCACAAACTTCGATATGATCACTGAACGATAAAACAAAGACGCTAGTATTTGGCTGACTCAACTTGTGTGTGTTTGTAGTTTAATGTCAGACGAACAAAATGACGTATGTGTCAAATGAATACGCTGCGTACTTTTCGCTAGCGCCATCTCTTAGGTAAACCGGAAACTACTTATGCATACACCTGGTATTATTTTTTAAAAAAGAAGTGAGAGCTGTTTTAGTTGGAACTAGTCATATGGATGATTCTGTGTTGTTAGGTATTACCGTATTAGCCGTATTTAAATTGGGGCCTGTTCTCATATATGAGTAGCTTATTTTCAAAAGAGCACATGTCCAGTGGGAGGCGTTAAAGTATGCATTTATCTGGAAGGGTAAGCACTATAATTATGCACGACTAAAAAGAAAAGCATGTACAGTCACTTTATAAATTCATATATTGGCGCCATGCTTTTCTTTTTACTCATACATAAATAAAATTAATTTTTACTGTTTAGTACGAATTGTTTAAGAAAAGTATGGCTTTAAAAAGTATTTTTTTTTAAATTATTTTTTCCGAGTTATTTCGGTGTTCGGATATCTTTTTTCTCAAATTAATGTTCTGTGACCCAAATCCTAAAGTGATCTGCAACCAGCCAAACCTAAGATCACTGCCGACTAGTATTTATTTTAGGATAAAGAAGTCCATATTTTTTAAAAAATATTAAAATATGCGTTTATGAATATATATATTAAAATACATGAAAGTAACAATGGTATATTGTCACCCGACTTACGTCGCAAAAGTTTCATCATTCTATGACGTCGGGAAATGAACGTAAAATTAAATATTTTTTTTTTCACAATAAAATGTATTTCTTGGGTATACATTCATTTTTTCTCACCTACAAACACACAAAAAGAACAATTTGTTTCTTAAGTTTATGCTTTGTAAATTTTTCTAAATTAAATTTGCTCAGTGTGCCAACTACGTAACAAAAAATAAGTGTCATTTAAGGATTAAATTTTGTCGGTGAGGAGCGGGCGGACTTAACTCTTAAAGAAACACTGAAGAATCTCAAAATATTTTTAAGGAGAAGAATTTAAGAGTTCATAGAGGCGTAGAACGTAGGGGAAATATATACTGCTCTGCCACGAAACACAATTTAAAATTACATGAAATCTAATAATTAAAACAAAAACCGAGACGGGGGACAGGAGAGTTATTTCTAGCATATGAGACCGGGATAAATTTTCACTAGAGGCGGAATCTCCCCAAGCCCCGTTAATTCAAAAACTCTATTTGTGCCCCATTTCCAAACTGCAGTTAATCGAATGGTTGATATGCTTCCTTTCTGTGCGCGTGTTCAAAGCTGGTCTCAAAACCCAGTGGGCCGAGTGTCGACTAAACGTATAATTAAAACTGTAAGGTCTCATCCATAAACACTCATACGCTCGTTAAAAAAAGTTTTATACCGATTCCAACAGACTTTAGGTCGGAACTAATCAATACCACAAATTATTCTTAACACATAAAAGTTAAGAGAATTTTAACTATTACCTACTTATGATGCAATTTCGCTAGAAGAACAATGGATAAGTGAAAAACAGAAACAGCCCAAGGAAAGAAGAGTGTTGTAACAAATTAGCGAAGCATGCATTCAATGCCTCTTTCACCATCACTTTAAAAAAAAAATGCATTCTTTGTTAAATGTTTATTTCAGAGAGAGAACAATAAAGATGAACTGCTGATGCTATGGTATATTTGTAGAAGTACTCATTATGTTACACATATAACTGATATTAACGTTTTCTGCTTACAAAGGTTAAAAGCATTAGATCGGTGGCCACTTGACGAAGTTCACCTTCAACACGTACAAAGATTAGTCACCTGCAGAGACGGCGTTTGGGGGTGGCAACTGGGGCAACCGCCCCAGGCCCCGCGCTTAGGGAAGGCCCCGCGTTCCGAGTTGATATTTTTCTTACTCAATGATATAAAAGTTGATTTGTAAACTAGTTTGTATAGTTTCCATGCAAAATGTAATGTGAAATGGAAATGAATAAAGAAGCACTTGTAATTAGCAATGCAGTTTTTAAAATATATTGTATTTTCTTTAAATAAATTATGTCGGATTTTATTTTCATAAGAAACCGTTGTTCATTAAAAAAGAGAATATTTAGTACTAAATTTATTGTTAGGAATGAAAGGAAGAAGTGAGAGGAAGCATTTAGGGGGAAGTTGCTTACTGCTTTATCGGCTTTAGATGTAACATTTCGGCGCTCAGCAATTTTTACTTGTACTTTGGCTCCGCGGGGTCATTATTGCCCTAGGCCCCGCGCTCACCTAACGCCGACTCTGGTCACCTGTACTACTCGACTTCTTGTTGTTTCCAAACTTTTAAACAATTCACAACAAGCATAAACGAAGGAAACAAATGAAGCACAAGTCATCTTTTTTTTGTAATCAAAGAAAGTGAAGAATGTTCTTTAGATACTCCCTCGGACAAGAAATCATGTTCAGTAGATTATTTCGGAACTGATTTCGAAGGACTAGACACATTCAACTCAATTAAAGGTTACGTATACTTAAGCTAATCCAATCCAACCTAACATTCACTGTTTTTGAACGATCTGGAGGAGTATCTAATGTACACCCAAAGTGGAATTGTATAATTTTTCCTCTTTTCATAAATGATCCCAAGTTAATGCGATTTTTCATCTCTCGGACGACCTTTCTGCCAATCGAGAGCATTTCCTTGTATTGAAAACATTCTCTCGTTAAGTCACCGCGCAACGACTGTGATATAATGAGAAGTAACTCTACCACAAAATTCCTGGAATTCATCGTAATATTTCAAAAAGGTTTCCTTATCTCATATGACCAATTACTAAACTGCCAATGGTTAGAAGCTAACTGGCGCAAAAAAACGGGAGGACGTGTTTGTAAAAACGTGTTTTTATCGTGCGACCTCTGTATTAACCTCTAAAAGATTCTACATGAGGAGGAAACGAAAGAAGTGTTTGAGCTACTTTTAGGACTATTCAGTGAATATTACGTCAGCATACTGCAACGTATGACACATGGGAAGCACAAGAAAAATGAAAGTGGCATTTTCAGTTCTTGCACGCTTGCTTGGTGTTTTCCGTTCTACGGCTACCCACTTTTAGAGGGTTACGCTCTGAAGGGATGTTGAATTTTATGTAAGGCCTTTAGGCAATTTCGGCTCAGGCTGTCCGAAGGGATGTTACGAACTTTACAGAAGATTACATTTGTGAACTTTTAGTTTCTTCGACCATATTTGCTTTCTTTTCTGGTTCTAACTTACTATATCTGTAGAGGAAATGGCGACCCTGTCCTTAATTTAAGGAATCACTATGGATCAAAGATTCTATAAGGAAGGATCATTCCGCCTAACGTCAATAGTACGGGCTTTGGTTTACTAAACTAGTTAAACTAAAGACAGCCATGGCTGATAGCAGTGTCATGAACACGGCAAATTAGAGACATCTATCCGTAAACTCCGGCTTGTTTTATCACGAGATGGCAGCACAACTAACCTGCCCATGTCTTCAGTCGGTTGCAATAGGATTCAGCCGACAAAACTTTGGATGTGAACTCCTGACAAAGGGATCGTTCAAATATTACGTCAGGATTCATAAGAGGAAGAAGATTAAAGCTTTGGTTATTTTTGCTGGGCATTTATGTATTAGGGACAGGATATCTGCTTAGGTTTGCTTACAAAGAAAGATGGGAGGAGAGGTAAATGACTAAAATTGTGCTGACGCAATATTTTAAAGATCCCCAAAACAAGATGAACGTTGACTAATTCCGCTTTGTTTTGAGGTACAGAGGTTCATCTTCAGAGTCCGAAAGAAAGTTTTAATAATCCTAAATAAAATTAATATTTCTCAATAAGTCATAAACTACCGTTTCGGGATTTAATATGTATCAATACAGAATATACTGGAAATTAAAACGTGGTATCAGGTGGACAGGTTTCTGTTAACAATCATATATGAAACACAGAATATATTGTTGCAAATTATGAGTAATATATCTCGAATATTTCATTATTCATGCATTCTGTTTCATACATGATGTTTTTATCATCAGCAGGATACAAAATATCCAATAAACTGACTTAGTGCCATTTGAAAAAAAAATGTATCAGGTTAGCAACACTTGTCAACCCGATAACACCACATTTTAACTTTCTATATCTGGTACAAATCAAGTCTCTAAAAATATAATTTACTTTAATTCAATTGTTTGTTTATTGGTGGATAAATAATAGTTTTATTTACCACTGCAAGAAATCATTTTTGTGTCCAGGTTGGAAACCCTGCATCTATAGAATTAAATGGTATCTAGTAATCAAGATAGCTTCTGAAGCATTTCCAGTATTTTAGTTCGATGTTCGCCATGGTGGCTAATGATGTTGCCATCTAACCATAGCCCTACGTAATATTGCATTCAATGTGGTGCACTGTTTCAAACCACTTCTTTCTTTTTCCACCTACGTGGGGTCGACGTTTCTGATGTGTCTTCCTCAAACAGATCTATCCTGAACTTCTTTTGCTGACAGACGTTTCTCCCCGAGATCCTTCTTAACCCTATCCATTTCCTCCTTGGACTCCCTCTACCTGTCTTGCCCTCCACTTCTATTGCCAGACTACGTAGTCATACGTTCTTCTCATCACATGTCCATACAACTGGCTTTCTTTCTTGTATCTTCTTAGATATCTCTACAATTCTGGTTACTCTCACATTTCTCACTCTGTCTCTTCTTGTTATCCCATACGTCCAGCGTAACATTTTTATTTCGGTAACACCCAATCTATTTTCCTGTTTGTTCTTTCTTGGCCATGTTTCTCCTCCGTACATCATTGTTGGTCTAACCACTGTTTTGTAAACCATCCCTTTATTCTTCACCGTGATTTTGTGGTCGCCGAGAACGGAACATACTTTCTTCCAATTTCGTCATCCCTCTTGTATTCTGTGTGTTATTTTCAAGTCCAAATCGCCATTTCCACAAACAGATGAGCCTAAATACTTTAAAATTTTCACTTTCTTCAATCGTTCTTCTTACAACCTCAATTCTCCATTTCCTTCTCAGTTAAACTCAAGATACTCAGTTTTATTTCTACTAATCTTTAGGCCGTCCAGAGACTTCCTCCAACTCTCTACTTTCCTTTCAACTTCTATTAGTAGTCCACAGTACAATATCATCGGCAAACATCATGCACCACTCCAGGGGGCTTCATCTCTCACATCCTGAGTTCTAAATCTATGACTACGTTGAAGAGGTACGGGCTTAAGGATGAACCCTAATGTAATCCAACCATAACAGGAATTTGATGTGTTAATATCCCACACTACTTCTTACCTGAATTCTAGCTCCTCCTCCTGTATACATATCTCGGATTATCCTTACATATTTTTCTGGCACTCTTTCTCCCTCAAACATCTCCATACTTCCTGACATGGTACTCGGTCGTAGGTCTTTTCCAAATCAATGAAGACCATAGGCAATCCTTTTTGCTTTTCCCGGTGTTCTTCCATAGTCTGTCTTAATATAAAAGTTGCATCCGTTGTACTTTTCTGACATCCAAATTGTTGTTGTTCTATTGATTCCATACATAATGCAACAAATGAAGCGTTTTATATGAAAACAAGCCAAGTACAAAAAAAAAAAAGTCTGAACATGTCGAAGAAGATATTCCGAGCCATGCTGACTCTATGTCTACTACAAGGGGGGTATACAACTGTGGCAAAGCACCAGTTGCGGACCCTACCACTGCTAAATCAGGATGTTCATTACGTTCTGAAGAATTGCCCTTTCCGATTCAATGTTAGTTGCTAAAGACAATAAATTCTCGCATTCAGAAATCTTAGTTTCTCTGCTACCTGGAACTAATTCTTGTGTATAACGTAAGTTGAGACTGCTCTAATAGCAATAAAATTTAGTTTCGAATAAGTACTTAAACACGTGAAAGAATGTGCAGTCGGAACTTCTCCCGTCACAGCAACAGAAAATATTCTCTCTCAATGACGGCTAGTCTTTAGTTAAAGCGGGAGCTGAAAAAATATGCAATCAACCGTAGACATTATGTGAACACAACCAGAGGTTGATTCGCACGAAAAGATTGCCACTGAAAGTAAAAGGACCGTACATAACATTTTATTCAAATTTACATGTGGGGTTCAGTGATCCAATGTTGTACATGGTAAACCGCTACTGTTCACTTCTCAATAAAATACTGATAGCATGGATTCCATTCTGCCCGAGTTGAACCACTTAAGAATTATGTAAAAAATAAAACAAATAAAAGAAATTGAAGTCAAGCTAATAAAATATTTAATAACTGTCAAACTAAGAACGTTCTTGCTCTAAGTCTATTGTGTTGTGTTCTGATATATTAACAGTTTCATATCATACTAATTACGTCACAAAAAAGGTGCATTCGACATGTGAAAGTCGACGAGAAATATATTGCACAAAGAAAAGGAGAGAGATTACGGAAAAATATAATGCAGTTAAAAAGAATTAGTAGATAATTAAAAGCACGAAATGTGCAAATAAAAAAATAAAATTGTATGCAACTTGGGTGATTCACACCTAGGAAGAGGAAAGGTAAATCGTAAAGTTGAAACATTATGTAAATTTATGATACACGATCTATTACCACAGTGCTATTACGAAAGGAAACTTGGTGTTTTTGCCCTTAGGTTACTTCACCTGACTGGAGACAGTTTAATAAAATTGAAACAAACAAAAAGAATAAATAAAAAGTTCGTCGATAGTAGTAAGGTCTAGAAAAGAAGTATTTCCAACTCTCACGCAGTTATAAACTTTAATAACGAAAAAAAACGCAATAAATAAAAGAAACACTGGCCACACTTTGAAAATTCGTAAAACAATATCAGTTGATGGGCAGTGAAAGAATGGATTGCATTTGATAATCAAAATTTCTGTTCACTTTGATATTGAAGGCGTGCTGTCCTTTGTGTGTGGGAGGGAAGGGGGGAAGGGACGTTCAAGTACTTTCTGTCATGTACATTTTACGTTACTTCATGGTTGGCACTTTGACTTGGACTAGGGTGACCAACCGTCCCGGATTACCCGGGGTTGTCCCGGTTTGGACCCTCGAAGTCCCGCGTCCCGGGCAGACCTTCCCCCGGGACGCCTAAAGTCCCGGTTTTGTTCAAAATCTGTAAAGCAGAATGCTATCATAACTGAAATAAAGCAAGTATGGCCTATGTATGTGTAAGAATTCAACTATCATATTTGGGGAATCAGTGGCGTGTAGGAAATACGTATAAGGGGGTCAATTTGAAAACTTCAAATGGAAACTAGGCGATTGTTATTTAGATGGAAACACTAGTTAATTGTAAATAATTTTCATAGGGACAGACAACCTTATGATCATCCCAATCGTTTCGGAGAGATAGTTGATTCAAAAGTTCCGCACCACAGGACAATTCCGTTATTAATACAGTGAGGGGGAACTGCAAAGAGGAGGAATTTGTTCGTTTTAACTGATAGAGCTGGAAACACACACAAATGAAACAATAAATAATTTTATTCTATATTTGAATGTGGTTACTTCTTTCCAGTTTTCGCTCTCTGTATTAATAATGGGATTGTCCTATGGTGCGGAACTTTTGAATCAACTGTAGCTTCCAAACGTCTGCGATTATCACAATATTTTTCCTACGAAAATTGTTTAGAATTACGTCATGTTTCCATCTAAATAATAATTACCCCTAGTTTCGATTTGGAATTTTCAAGTTGACCCTCCTTACAACCTATATGCCACTGGTTTCCCAAATACGATAGATTAATTTTCCGTATGAACTTTCATCATTAAAATTCTTGTTTCAGTAGTATAAACTCAGTAGTTTTTTTTTTTTTTAGTTAGGAGGATGGCCAATGATAGACGTACTTATTTAAGAGTACACGTACTTTTTTCAGGGTATACACTTTTGTTCTCTCTCTTTTTTCAGTGGAGTACCCTTTTGTACTCTTTTTTATAAGTTAGTAATTGAGATTATTAAAGTTTTGAAAGTTCAAATTTGAAAAAAAATAATAATGAAAACAGGATTTCTCACATCCATTGAAATAATAGTTTTCTTTCAAAGTCAAAAATCACTAAGCTCAGTACGTATTTTCATTTGAATTTTATTTTTGGCCTTTAGGCATATAAGGCTCCAGCCAAGGTAGAGGAGGGGAAAGAATTCGGGAAGATGTCGGCCAGGGCCTACGTTGAAGGTGCCATCCCGGCATTTTCCTGGTGTGACTTTGGGAAAACCCTGAAAATACCTCAGTCAGGATGGTCGGCTGCTGTGATCGATCCCACGACCTCCCGAACCGCATTTTCATATGTGAGGGGGAGAGAAAAGGAGTGAATTTCGAGTCAACAAACGGAAGCAACAACAAAGTCAAGACCTGTCACTTGTTCGATTGTTTTAGTGGCTGAATAAGGATATATAAGGTGAGTGCTCCAGTGGTCGGCCAAGGAACTGTTTCACCTATTTTATTCCCAGATTTCTCTTTTTGGTCTAATACTTACACTTATACTCTTTACACCTTTCTTAACTGAAATAAAATATTTCTAACTCAAAATTTTACATGTATTTCGTATTAAAATGTTTTTAGGAAAATGGGTAATTTTCACCAGTTAGAACCACTGAGCAGCCAGGGATGTACCAGTTATCAGACACGTATAAAAAAGAAGGGGAATGTTCACGAGAAGAAGTACTTTTAAATTCAGAATACTTGATTATAATTACTATTTTAACCTATTAAAAAGAAAGTGTTTGCATTCGTACAATAATACTTTGTTGCAGTCAAAGCAAAAGCTACATTTACTAACTTTTACAGAAGTGTTTGAAAGTAAAGGGTATTGGAAAATTGAAGTTATTTATAGCTTTGTTATTTGGCTTTTGCTGATAATTTTTGACATAGTTGTTCATGAAGCACAGATGTTTCGTTTTACAAATGTTTCATTTATCATCCGTTTGTGCACTGGGAGAAAATCCCAAATTAATATACGCTTACGCCAGGGCTACGTAAAATAGAACCGGAGCAAACCGGAACGTCGTTCTGGTTCGTGAATAGCTCTAACTTTCCTGTTGCGTTTCATCAACATGGTAATCATAGTCGAAAACGGACAATAGCATGTTACCGAAGGTAAAGCGTTCCGTTTTGTGAAAATTTCCATTCCTAACCCTGCCTGAAACGTTCTGAAATCTATCAGTTTTAAATTAAAATAGATCTAAGCATAATGTGCTGTTAAAATGACTCGTAGATTTTTTATTAGGAAGAAAAGAAACACAAATTTAACGTCACGATATAACAAGATAAAAAGCACAGCTTATCGGTAACGCTGGCGAACAACAAGAACGCTCCTGTTGTGAATAATATATACCTGAAGTTGGTCACAATAAAATACTTAATGGTGGCTACTGCGCATTATTTATGATGTAAAGTCAAAACAGAACATTCCGAAAGCTGGAAGAACAGTTTATATTGTAAAAATATTTAAAAGCGACAGAGTTTAACTATAAATTTTTAGAGCTTTGTTCTCCCAAATAACATTTGCGGCATCTTCTAAGCTTCCAGTGGAGCCAGATCATTTGTATTTTCCCCCACGCTATATAATATCACTTTTCATAGGTGTTAAAACTTAAATATCAAGTTAAAACTGAATACATTTTTTAATACACATTTTAAATGACAGAGATCTTACTTTAATTATATTTATGTGAAAAAGGCCGACCACTGGCTCTCCGGGACCGCGACCAAGTGTGTCTCCGACAAACTGTCTCTCTTCATTTGGTTCGTTGCCGACAAGGTGTCCCACCGACAAAGTGTCTCTACGACAAACTGTCTCTCTTCTCATTTGGTTCATCGGCGACAAAGTGTGTCTCCGACAAACTGTATCGCATTCCTGAGGAGGGACACTTTGACGGGGTCAAACATGACAAACTGTCTCTGTTCCTCAATTTAGTTCATCGAAGATACATTTTGTCGCCGACAAACTGTCTCTCAAAATCAGGTCCACTTTGTCGTAGAGACACTTTGTCGGTGAGACACTTTACCATCGTCCCGGCTCTCCTCTACCAACATGTCTAGTCAGCGTGGGAACAGTAGACCAACACCTCCATCCGGGCAAGGCCTCATCCAGTACTGGATTGTATATGGCTGTGAACTATTATTATCTATTAAGGAAACAGCCTCCGAGGACGGAATGCAGCCTTCTGTAGACTGCCCTGACACTGGAACTCTAACGAACCAATGAGAGATTCCATCACGATTTTCAGTTGTGTCTGTGTGTGTGTGTGTGTGTAAAGCCCAAATTGGGAGAGTGTAGGTGGTGTTTTACACGGTTCCTACACATTGTTTACTATACACCTCCCACAGGCGGGGGGGGGGGGGGGGAAGGAGCTGGCAAAATCACTGGGACCAATACGTGGCGACTCTGAACTGTCGGTCACTTGCAGGAGACGACAAATTAGAGAAATTCGAAAATTAACTTACAAGGATTAAGTGGGACATCATAAGACTATCAGAGTTTATAATCAATGAGTTTTAGCTGTAATAAGCTGTGAAACTTGGACATTGTATGCGCAAACGACTCAAAGATTAAGAATCACACAAAGAGCAATGGAG